>JAPYZP010003765.1:0-27679 GCA_030522985.1 Torymus sinensis | reverse complement strand
GCACACACCATTACTGCGTTGACAGCGCGGTAGACTGACCAAAATACTCATTAAATCCTAGCCCACGACTGCGTGTTTATCATCGGAGATTGGTCCAACCATTAGTTTTGCCATTCTCCCATGCGACACACAGCAACATTTTCTAAATTTAATCGCCGGTTTATTTTACTTCATCGTCGATACTTATTAGCCGCTTTGCAGACGCGATTTCTTTATATACCCCATACAAAACTGATATAATAATTAAGAAAATACTAATTAACAAAGCGCGCAAGTGCAATAAATTATCAAATAAATGTGGAACAATCATCATCATGAGTGCAATAAATTATCAAATAAATGTGGAACAATCATCATCATGCCACGACTCGGCGTTTTTTCGGGCGCTAATTAATTTATCTTCTAAATTGCTCTGATTATCATCCGGCGTGTATATTATATATATACGCGCGCCCCCGCAAAAGGAAAGTCGTCGACGAGGATAGAGTAATTAAGGCAACTGCGTTCGTGCCGCGCTCACGCGCAGTTATATACAGCGCTTATAATAAGCATCGCGCGTTCTCGCGAGAGAGAGCATATCACGCGAAAAATGCCTTTTTTTCGTCACTTTTCAGCGGGGCGTCAGCCCGAGACGCATAATCGCTGCGGCTAATGGACGCGCGTATATAATTCCACGCATTAACTCTGACAAATAAAATCATCGCGCGTATATCGCGCGTGTCTGTCTGTATGTACATGCTATACAGACACGATATATAGTACGCGTGCATGTTCGCCGACGAGCCGGCTTTATAATTTCCAACTGCGCGCGCGCGCGTGATTCGCGTGTATACACCGCGGGAAATTGATAACTAGCCCAATTTCTATATACAATGTATGTATGGCGCGCATGCTTTCTAATTTGGTTGATTATCGGTTATCGGTGGCGCGCGGCGAGCAATTTCAGTTTGGAATAATTATATAGGCGCGAATTTCTCGAACGTGGATCGTTGATTGAGGATATGTTCATCAAGGTTGGTTGGAAGTTATTATGTATTTTATTTTTTTTTTTTAGAGATTTTTAAATGTAACGTAAACGTTTGTATTATTATATTACTTCTAGGAAGTGGAAATATGAATATTGTATGTATACATATACTGTTAAATAAATAAGTATTAAATACAGTAAAGGATCCATTGGATACAGCAATATTTCACAATTAATAAACTTGCGAAGGTCCGTGAAGATATTTAAATGAAAATATTACGACGGGCATATTATAATTATAATTTAATTTGAATACGAAATTAATTCATCCTGGCAATTACTGTAAATTTCAATTACGTTAACCAAGCCCGTAAACATCTATGCGGTGATTTACAACATTTGCGTACAAAAGAGGCTCAAAGTTTATTTTACAGTGTATATGGTCCGAGGCTAAAGCGGCTTCTCTCTTACACACTGTAATAAGTTATATAAATCGACCGCATGTGTGTTTCTGCTCTGTCTTCGTCTCTCTTTCTCTGCCATATCCCAGCGCGTGTCGAGCTCCTCTCTCTCTCTCTCTCCTCATTTCGTTTATCTAAAAATACACACGCGAAGGACGTGGGGACGAGCTTGAAAAAATAAAGCACGTATAGGAGAGTGAAAGAGAGAGAGAGATAGAGAGAGAGTGTGTGGATACGTAAATATTTTTCCTTTTTCTTCGCCGAATTTTTTCGCGCATTTATCCACGCCACGTCGTTGATTTATATACGAGCGCGCGTGCGCCTTCTCCCCGAAATAAAAGAGGAAAAAAACAGAAGAGAGAGAGAGGGAGAAATTTAAATTAAGATCTTGAATTTCAATTTACGCGTACGCAAATTACACGCGCGCACGCACACACCCACTCGCGAGAGAGGCATCTTATAAATGTAATTAAGCTGAAGAGAGGTCGAAAAGGTTTCGAATGCCCCGGTCTTATGTATGTATACAGGCGAGCGAGGCCTACTATACTCTCGATGCCTATCAGTTTTACAGCGTTGAAGAAGAAATTATCTTCTACATAATCGGAATTTTTTTTTCGCATATAACCTTTAATGGGATGTTTTGTCCCGATAATTTGCAAATTAACGGCTGGATAAATTTATATCATGCCCGAATTCGTATTTTTAATGGTCGTCATTTAAGGCTTAGCACCAAATAAAGTAAAATTTTGCTTTATAGCTTCGAAATTCCTTTTGATAACGTTCGAATACTTTCGTACTATTTCAATGCTTTCGAATTTCTGAAAAATCTCTTGAATGTTCGTATAAAGAAATAAATTTTAAGCTTTTTATCGAGTAAAACTTTCTAAAACTTTAAGTTTTATTAAACTGTCCAACCTTCAATTACAATAATTCACTAATTCTGTTTTATTATGTACATGTTAACCGTCATCCAATAATTTATGTTACAATCCGGTATTGAAATACAAAAAATCTCATTACATTCGTGGCTATACATTTATGAAATATGCCATCCGCACACACGCACAACATATCCTAATCCGGAAAAAGACCGAACGAAATTAATCCACGTATACATATACCATTCTCGCGCGTATACATGCCCCATATAGTACGAGTCACAGCCAACGCCCACCCATGTAATCCGACCGAAAATGCCCCATCGACTGCGACGCGAAAATTCATCAAAATTACAGGGGAAAAGCGCTCTCTCTCTCTCTCTCTCTCTCTCTCTCCTCTACTCCACCCTTCGCACACATATTTCTCTCGCATAACGAAGCTCTCACATCGACGACGACGACGACACCCCTCATAAACTCCCCCCTCTCTCTCCCCCATCGGCGAAACGACTCTCTCGACGATCCTTCTCTCTCTGCCATCCAGAAAAGCGCACGCGCGTCGTAGTCGCATTATCGGGAGGAAAACGTACACGAGCGCAAAACGGCAATGAAAAGAAGGAGGAGGAGGGGGGAGAGAGAAGGAAGATTCGCGTTCTCGGATATCCGCCGGATGTCCGCGCGCCGGAGGAAGAGAGAAAGGAGATGGAGCCCCGGGTATGGAGGGGAAGAGAATGTGCATCGAAGAAAGAAGGGGACATTGAAGGAGCGAGAGAGAAAGAGAAAGAGAATGACGAGGAGGGAGGGAGATAAAGTTTTGCTCTATTGTGGTTTTATGCGCGATTTCGGGAAATTGTTTCTCAGGCGCTCTTTGTGAGTGCCGGAGGGAATTGATGATTTAGCCGGAATGGAGGTTATGGGAATGAAATGAGATTTGGGTGAAGTTCGGTGGAAATTGATTTATTTGCAGGAAGTTAATAGAATATTTTGCGTGAATATATGTGGGATTGATTAATTTCTGAGGATGTTTCCCAATGGAAAAGGAATATTTTATTCGTTTGAAACGTTTACGAACCTTAAAAAATAAAAGTTTATCGGTGATGTTTCAAGTTTTATTATCTCAGGATACATTCCGGCTTTACGATGCATGTTAGTACAGGATATGAATCAATGTTCTGTTACCTTCGAAAACATAAAACTGAGGTTCTATATACACTGAGAAAAATGTTCTAATATAAAATTTTTTATAAATGTAAGAAAAATTACTATATTTCGACCTACTGCAATTGTAATAATTTTTGCTATCGATTCATTTTTATGACTGAGGTGAAAAAATTAAATTTTCATTATTTCATATTTATAGACCTATCGGTGGACTCTGATAACATGTCTAAAGTTAAAATAAATTAAACCGAATTCAATCACTCGACCCTCAGCACGACAATCGGACGCGTTAAGCCGTTAACTACTTATCCATATAGGTATGAGATTCTTGAGTACAAAATTTTGAAACTGATATATTTGCTACCGTCGTTTACGAGAGAAACTGAATGATAATTTAATGGCAATAAATAACAACAATAGTACCAAAAAATAACTTGTAATTAATATGCGTAATATAAAAATAAAATAATTCAATCGAGGTTTTCCACGTTTTGTTAACTTAAAAGCACGACAAAGTGAAATTACGCGAGAAACATAACCTCAAAATGACACGTGTGCTCCTTGACATACGCAGAAAGTACTATGATGTGGAAATTTTTACTATGCTAAATAGCAAAATTTCTTATGGTTGTAACTATCTATTTTATTTATTTTCTTTTATTATACTTAATTAAAAGAAAATTTTCTAATACTTCAATGTTAACTTTTAATACCCCCCTCCCCCCCCACCCCGCCCCGCACCTGTTCATTTTTAGTGTTTGTGGTCACTTGAGTTCATCCTTAATTCTCATAAGATTCTACACTTAAATTATTTAAATCTAATCATGTATGTTTATTTATTATTTATTTATTTAGATATAGCTCACGAGCATAATTGCCTTTACAGATTTCATGAAAGTTTCGATGCATACAGTGTTATTGCACAGTAAAAAAAATAATATATGTACAGTAATGATGAATGATAAATTTAGTAAGAGCGGTGTTATATCTTATGTCCAGTAGAATATTCTTCCATTGTCTTCTTAATCTCGGGCCTGTCGAATGGTTCATATGCGTGATTCTTAAAAACTTGCATCACCCAATTCACCCACTTTTTGTTGAAGAATTTTGCCGTATCCTCCTCTTCCACTGTCGAAGTCTGATCGGTATTCATCCCGTACCTGAAACATTTTTTATATTATTTAGTTTTATTCTAAAGGATAAAATTACATTTACAATATGATACTATTTTATTCGAAAGATGTATAGACATCGTATTTTGTTGTTTTGAAAAAAAAGTAACTTCACTAAAATATGTTTTTGCTTAGCCTACAGCTATACCATTTACTTAAATAAATAAGTTAATTGTAAAAAACAAGCAAAAGTAATAAAATTAACTTCTAAATATCAGTTTTATTTTACTTACTTGTCCTCCAGTTTTGCCACGACCATATTGTCTTCCTTCCACAAAACCAGCATCCCAATCGGTTCTTATTATTCTATCGTCAAGACGGACACCATTTATATATCGCATACAGTTTTCAGCCTCTGTTCTGGTATAGTACTCCATGAAGCAAAAGCCGCATGGAGTCTTCTTATACTTATCGAGTCCCATTACAACTCTCTTGATATCTCCAACACATGAGAATAATTCAAATATTTGTTCTTCTGTTGTGAAATATGATAGATTTCCCACATATAAAGTACAAGAATTTCTAAGGAGCCTGTCTTGTTCAGCACGGGAACCCTATTACACAAAACATGAATAAATTAAACATTTGCAAATTTTGTAAGATGAAATATTGCGAATCGGAAATAAAAATAATTTTTACGAGACCAAATAAGGTAAAGGGCCCAATTATGAGACAGTGTCCGATATTATGGAGCAACAAAGAAAAAATTAAATTTTGGATATAATTATATTGCAATACTAACATTAAAAAATTATATTCATAAGCATGAGTTCTAAATGTATAAATATATAACTTAATTCAAAATCATAAAACATAACCTCAAAAGACTGACATGATTGTTTTTGGTCCCTTCGGATAGGAATGCCCAAATACAGTTGTTCGCTAGATGATTTTATAGGCTAGATGACTTCACCGCAGGAAATATTTAGACTGAATGCATCACATCATTTCATATTTGACATAATTCTTTGGATTTTTTTAAAAGATAATTATTCTAAAATGAAAGGAAATGAATGTTTTTACCAAAATATAACATTATAAATCCAAATAATCATGTCAAATATGAAGTTCTGTGATCCATTCAGTCTAAATATTTTCTGCGGTGAAGTCATCTAACCCATAAATCACTTATCGAACAACTGGATTTTGTTGGGAATTTCTATACGGAGGGACCAAAATCAATTATGTCAGTCTTTTAAGTTTATGTTTTATGATTTTGAATTATGTTGTTGGGAATTTTCTATACGGAGGGACCAAAATCAATTATATCAGTCTTTTAAGGTTATGTTTTATGATTTTGAATTAAGGTTTTAATTAACTTTTATATTCGTTTTCTAGGCCTGATTGATTAAAGAAAAGCTGAGGAACAGATATTACACTATTATTAAGCATACAAAGTTAAAAACAAAAGAGTTTTTTTCAATAAATAGTGAGGAAAAGAGTGTCTCATAATTGGGACAAAACTGATGGAACACCGGGACATTCGTTTCAATGTTGTACCATAAATACGGCCATGATGATAATCTCTTAATACTTAATTAATTATATATAATATAACAAGCTAATACAAAAGAGTTCAATCTATTAGCTTTATTTCATTTATAATTAAATAGGAAACCTCATTGACCCTCAAAATGTGTTCCATTGTTGGGCCCCTTACCTTATCTCCTAAGTTATAGGTTAGCTTTGTTGTGTACACTACACTTACCTTAAAATGCTGATCCCTGTAAGAACTTAATTCAACTGATGGCGATTGAATATTCATTGTGAACTAATATATCTATTACTTCTGTCAAACTACAGAAAATATGCTTTTATACACAAATATTTTTGGTCTTCTTTTCGAATCTCTTCGATGGACTCGGAAAGGCGTCTGATTACTGACTGTGCCATACCACGCCTGAGGCGTCTTATTTATAAATGGCGTACCGTCTACCTGCGCGCATGCGTCTCCGCTCGAAGCCTCGGCAATAGATCGCAGCGCCTCTAGATCATAACTATTTTTATTAATTTAAGTTTACTTAAAAATATTAAATTAGTTATAACTCAATTTTCACACGTGTAGCAGATAGTAAATTTAGATTAAAAAATAAACTTGTATTTTGTAGAGAAAAATCAAACGTCGAATGGACGTTATAGTAGCTGTGTTCCGAAATTGATGTTACAGTTGGCAGGAAGTTTAAGTCATATAACCGTAAAATTACTGTTCGATGACTGTCCTCGACCGTCAAAAACCGACAAACTTACTTGCCAAACATAAGATGAAAATGAATTTCGGAACGCACCCAGTAAGCTGCTCTTAGTGTTGCCCTAAAGTATACGTTTATTGATTGACATACGACTGTAAAAACTGTTATAATATTTTCTTTAATATCTATTATATGTGCGAAAACTCGATTTTTATATTGTTATTACCTCAAATTATTAATTCTAAAAAAAAGACGGTTTTAACATTTAAACAAATTTCGTTATTTAAATTTGTTTTGAAGTTTTTAAAAATGATCGCTGTCACCTATTGTTCATAACGAATTCAAGAAAAATAAAAAGAAAAATTAGTAAAAAAAAAGATAACAAAAAAATTGAAAATAAATAACGAAAAATACGAGAATGTCGACAAGTATGTAATTCTATATACATTCCAAATTTTGCGCGGTAGTAGATTGTTGACGTTGTAGGTCCGCCGTACAAGATTTGTAAATAGTTCGCTCATTGCTACAAAATACAGTAATTTTTCTTACATTTATAGTAGTAAATTTTCTTACAACATTTCTCTTAGTGTACAAGAAAAAAAAAGCAAAAGAATTTTTCTACTACACCTTTTATTTGATTTTTTCCCGATACCAAAACTTTATTCTATCTTTGACTTAATTACTTTACAATATCCGAGCCGAACTTTCTCCTCCCTTCCATTTAAACTTCTATCATTATTGTCTCAACTACTCGCCCCTCCCAAAAGCTCGAAGATCTGAATAAACCCTAACTTCTCTGCCGCTATTACCATTATGAAATCAAAAATCTCGCCTGCGAACTTTTCTCCTCTTTTCCACTAATCCCCGAGACTTTAACAACTCCTAATTCCACCGTTCGTTCGTTCGTTCGTTCGTTCGTCATCCTTCGGATCACCAGAGTATAACCAGCTCTCTCAATGGGCCGTTCGCGTCTAAATCTCTTCCGGCAAATGTAACGACCTCCTCTCTCTCCCATGAATTTGACGAACCACCTCGCCCATACCCTCATAAACAAGCTCTTCTCCTTCTCGCGCAATTATCTCCCCGTAATTACAAATGCAATTAGACCATCCGAGAAAGATATATCCGCCTATATATACACACATACGCGCGCACGCGTCTGGGTAGCCTCTCTTTCCCTTCACGAAAGGGGGAGAGCAGCGAGCAAGAGAAGACGCATGCGAGGCGGATATCTGGTGACGAAGCACACGCGTGCACACACGCACGTGCCGCTCCAATGTCACAACTTTCGCACTGCTGTGTATCCGTCGACGAAATAAATATATATACCGCCGGGGGTCTTCTCCCTCTCTCTCTCTCTCTCGCCTACCGCGCCGTCATCCTTCATTTGGTCGTAATTCACTTTTAGCCGCGAGTGCGCGTATAGCTCTTCTCTCTCTCTGTTTAGAATTTTCGGCTGCCGTCGTATAAGTACGGGACTACGCGGTGAGAGATGCGGCGCGCCGAGAGAGAAGAGTTTGTCGCGCGCGTGAGTTACGAGCGATAATTGAACGACGAGGATCGAGAGCACACACGTGTGTAAACGGTATACGGGCTGTTGATTTTGTGGAAAAAAAAAACACGACGAATAGTATACGAAGTTTTAATTTGTCGAGTGTTTTGAAAATTCGTAATTGAATGCGTGCGCTGTATTTTACATGCTTGTTTTTACTACCGCGGAGAGTAGTATATATGTAAGTTTGCACTCATATACATGTAGTCGTCGCCAACGTTTCAACGTTGTGCACGTGGTTCATGACTTACATAAAGGCATGCCATATCCCACATTACTTTAATTACGCGTTAATTTGTTTTCTTTTTTCCGTTACTTTCGAGTGGTATATGCAAAATTGTAAAATATCGCGTGAATAATTTATTACTGTGTAAAGGAGCGCGCGCGTTAGCTTCGCGGGTGTGTGTGCGCGCACGCGCGAGACTACATTGGGCGAGCAAATAACGTTTTAATTAAATTTCGTTCTCGATGACTCGACTTATGAGCATATATTATTTAATTATGGTATTTTTTGCGTTTAATAGAATATTAAATAATGCGGCTAATTAGTGACTTTTGCATAATTGGGCTCGGGCTCGAGTTCGAAATATTGATTTGTTATAATTATGTGAAGTTTTATGCAATTAAAGATTATGAACCAGCATTATTAAATTAGATATAATATATATACTTTTACCTGAATTATATCAACTGCTCGTTTAATCATTTATATCAATCTTATGCGATAAAAATCACAATACTAATATAATTGGCGAATTAAATTGCCCATCATTGAATGGAATGACAATTTCTAAATTGAATCAGTAAAGATTGTAAATGTCGCGCACGTAGAGCTACTCACTCGTCACCGGAAAACTGGTTTCGTTTTCCATCGGGGTATGTAGTTTTTCAGATAACCGTTAATTACGCGTATCTTCGTGAAAGGTAAGAAATTTCTGGATCCACGATACAGAACACATCGTTATTTTATTTATCGTTTTGATGCATGATTCAATTACTACTTTGAAATTTATTTAAATCGACTTGGTAGTATACTGATGTTACAAAAACATCGGAGAACCTTCAAGATTTATTCAAAATAATAACAAAATTTTATCGACCTACAATTTATATCACCATATAAAATAACAAAAAAACAGGGCTATCTAAATTTTCTACAGTTTTTCCTAAACAATATTTTTCCATTCAAGCCCCGGTATCGACTTGCTCTTCTCTCTCGCTCTTCCGTAGCGCCTCACCTTTCTCGCCATACACCTCGCTGTCACACTCCTCACGCCTCTCGCTCTATCGAAAACGCTCCCGTAGCACGTAAATATATATGTATGCACACCATCACACCAGCATTAGCACTGCTCCAGTATTACTATATACACATACCGGCACACGATGAGGGGGGGCGCACAGCTGCGCGCCGCCGCGACGGTGGCGGACTCGCGGCGAGCCGCTCCATAGACGCGCGCCTGGCAACAAGTTTTGAGTCCGACGCGCCGCGGCGCTCTATCCTATCCTCTCTCTCTCGCTCTTTCTCCTTCGCTTGCTCGGCGCGTTAAAATATCGCGCAATAAGGCATTAAACAAAGGAATCCGCGCGCGCGCCGCGTTCTCTCGAGCAAGACCGCCACGGCGAGAGAGATCGCTGAAGCGCGACTTAACTCCCGGAGAGCAAGCACGAGTCTGTTCGAGAGGAGAGGAGAATATCGAAGGAGGCAGTTACGATGGAAAAAATTGAATATAAATCCTGAATAAATCATAAATCTTCGTGGGTGGATGACGACGACGACTACGATGATGATGATGTTTGTTTGGTTGGCTGCGGGGTAGGTGTGTTTTTATGGAGAGGTGTGGGTTTTTTTTTCTTCGTTTTAGATGGTGGATGATTTATGGGTGAGACGAGGCAAAATGATTCGAAAGCGATTGTTCTGGGTGGCGCTGTGCGCTGTTGCGAGAGCGGAATTCAGGATGTCGAGGTCTGAGTGTAGGTGGAGCTGAGGAGGAGGAAGAGAGGGACTTTTTTAATTGGGTGAGGATTTGATTGATGGCCGAGGGGGTGAGATGGATAAGTCCGGGCTAAAAAGCGTTTTTGAGTAGTATTTCAGAGAGAGAGTGGGAGAAAAATTAAGCAAATCGCTTTGTGATGGCTAAGGAAGGGTAAGGGTCGTTGGCTGTCGTTTCGAATTATTAATTAGTTTTTCTTTAAAGTCATTTAAAAATTCTTCTTCTCGGTACACCAATTATGTACGGTTATCGGGATTTTATTTTAATTATAAAATGTCGGTTATTTTATAAGCCCCGTGGAAGATAAGACGGCAATTATTAGAAAATTACGTTAATTATATTAGTCCGTCACGACGATGTTTTCTGAACCTTGCAGATGTTTCACGCGGTAAACTCGGGCGTAACTTTTATCAGAAGACGCTGTTAATCTTCTTATTTTGACCTCCTTTGAGCTTCCTAAAAGCTATTATTATGATAGTTTTTATATCTCAAAATCTGTATTAAGGATCAACCTATATTTGTAAAGACGCAATTAATTTTATCTAATATCTTGTTGTATGATACAGAAATTTTTAGATCTTGGAAGATTTAGTTAATCCGACGATCATTACGGTACTTCTGGCAGCTATCTAATAATAATAGTGACATTGGCAAAAATTTTGCACTGTCTTGTAGCTCTTTAATTAAATAATATACAAGAATATTTCGTCCTTGTGGACATTAATAAAAAGCAAAGTCAAGGTTCAGCAAAGATCAATTAATAATTTAACAGCGAATCAATATTAATGCCAGTTCAACTCCTTTTATACTTGATTAAACATAACTTATTCATTCCAATGTTAAGTCCCTCCTAGTAAGACGTCTGTAACAACGATCGAGCATATACACACCAATTTATAACGTATATAATGCAAAAAGCTTCGTAAAGAACCGCCCCGCTAAATTTACATAATCGCCAATACATGACCGCCTCACGCTCTCGGCGTATAAATATTTTAAAAAAAACCGCCCTCTTACCATACCTCACCAACACGACTTTTCATCATACCGGCCACCATCACATCCCTCAACCACACGCACATTTACATATATTCTCAATAACCAAACACACTTTCATCTCCGTTCAATATTGGCCGCATCATCGTCAGCAATATCGTCTGTAAATTTCGCATTTCCACTTCCTCCTCTATCACTCGCGAGAACAATAACCATTAACGCTCTCTCTCGCGACTCCTCCTTACTTCCAGCTGCCTCTCTCTCTCTCCCTCGTGACCACTATACACGGCGCGCGAAATACGAGCGTCAGTCGTCGGGGCTGACATTTAAATGGAGAGAGCCGATTCACGGATCGAGATGAACCCTCGGTGAAACAACGCCGGGGCGCGCGAGCACTCGGCTTGAAGTTTTTAATAGGGGGGCAGCTTGCGGCTGGACTCTAAACGAGCACGCGAGATATTTCGCAAGGTTATAATGTATATATGTAAGGGTCGTGAGGTAGCAGTCGCGTAATTCCGAGCTGGTTTAAGAGTAAAAGCCTTGGTGGAGAAAAGAGTGCGCGAGATTGGTTTAATTGAAATTTATATATAAAGCGCACGACTTGCCGCGGGGCGGTTTGTCATATATTTGAAGATCATGGTGGTCAGGAGAGGTTAAGGTGATGGTTATTGTCCGGAAAGGTCCGTGACATTTTTTGGTTTGCTTGGTAGGTGGATTTTTTATTTTTCTTTTTCACGTTATTGTTCTATGATAGTGTTATTTTGACGATAATAATATTGCCGGTATATATTGATCAAATAACAACATTTGCGTTTTGTCGGACGTTACGAAACATACATTTGACAATGATAGCGATGACTCAGGTTAGAAACCTGTTTAAAGAAGATTCGTATTCCATTGCTTTCATTGACTAATTAATTCAGTAGTACCGTTTTCACTTGCGTCATTATGTCATATTTATATTACGATACGTGAGCTGACACCGATGAATCGATACGTCCTTATACATTTTAATTAAGTTATATATTTAATCGATCGATCAGAAAGTAAAAACATATATTAATTTCTTTATTAAATCGCATTGTTTACAGCAAAATATTCATCACCATAACCATCACTATAATTTATAAATTGCCGGCTATATATCCCTCAATTATTTACTTTGCTTGTCATTCGATACATATATAATTGCGCTTACAATCATACAACGTCTATAGAGTGAAATTTTCGTAATGACCCACATGATTAACGACATATCATAAAACAAGTAAATTCCCTTGAATCCTAATCGCCGGTAATCGTTAATTACCGCGCATAAATATCAACTACGGCAATTATGATTTCTCATGCCATCGTAACTCTTTTCGAGCATACACAACGGACCACGCAACGGTTCGCAAAGACAAATATAAATTATCCCCGCTACAACAAAAACGCAATTAGAGTAAATTAAACGGGCGAAGAGCGCCCACATGCATATCCCCCCTCTAGATACGGCAAGACGTATCATCCTCACCACAAATCACCTTTAATCACCTCCTTATCAACAACCCCTCTTCACGTATAGATAACCAAAACGAAGCTTTATTCTCGTCGGCAGTCCATGGGCAGCAGCCATAAAGCAAACGCTCGATCCAAACAAGTTTTAATCCATCGACGCGCGAACGATTTTCGCTTCGCACCCATAATGGCGGGCACTTGCGCGCGCTCGCGCGATACGTCTCAATAATCCCGGTTCTCCCCCTCCGTACATCCTCTCTTTCTTTCTCTCGCGTATATCTCGCGAGCAGGCACTTACGTCAAGACACGGCGCGGGCGCGCTATTTTTTCCGGCGCGCGCGCGCGTGACGCTCGCATTCTTCCAGTACCTACCTCTCTCTCTCGTAAATCGAGATCGACGACACGGTGGCTGGCCGGCCGCAAAAAGGAAAGCCGATCTCGCGCTCGCGCGCGGAATCCGGAGGAGATCGAGAGAGAGGAGATCGAATTCGCTCGTATACACGTGTTATATACGAGTTTATATACACACATCTTATATATCTCGCCTCGTGCGTGTATATATAGTATATTTATATATCTATATAGCTGAGGGAGGAGGGGGGATTTTTTGCCAAACGGGAATCCGTCTCGGCGATATCCTTTCTTGTCCGCGATCCTCCTCCCCCGTACGACCTCCGCGCGACGGGTCGGGTATATAGTCAGTACGCCGCTGCTGCGCGCGCGCGGTTGCGAAGTAGTACAGAACGGTCACGCTCGATAAGAGCGATCGTTGCATTGAGGAATTTCCGAGCGCGAGAGAGCGACGGGTAAAAAAGGAGTAGCGCGGCCTCGTGTTTTAAAACTCTTTCGCTTTCGAAGTGCGCGAGATATTGTGTGTCCTGCGAGAGCGTGTTTATGCTCCGAGGTTGAGGCGCGATTGGATTGTAATGGGATAAAAAGAGGTGCGCTCGTTTTTGAGGTTTTCAGACGATGTAGTTTCGATCGATAGAGCGGGAGAGAGAAAACGATTGAAGTATAGTTTTTTTGCTATTCAGCTGATGTATATACAGTATCGTCGGGTATAATCGTTGAAGCTGCAAATAGATTGGCGATGAGTTTTTACTTCGTAAATAATAATGAGAATGATTGGCGGTTTTAGTTTGGAAAAGATTGTAACGCAGCTGAGGAAGTGATTGCGGCTCATCGTCAAATATTATCACGCATCTTATTTTGTTTCGACACCGAACTTATTATTCTTCGTTGTTCTTATGTTACGGAATAGTGCAGCACCGGAAGAAAAAAAAAGAAGTCTTGCGGCAGTCTGGCGACAATCTGGCGAAAGTCTTGTAGCGGCTTGGCAAAAGTCTGGCAACGGTTTAAAGGAAATCAGGCAAAAGTCTGGTTATACAGCCATTTTTGTATCTTTGCTCTCGCAGCGGTTCGGCAGGTGTGGTTATTTTGTTTTTACAAGTTATAAAAAATGGATTTTTTAAAAACAAGTCTGGTTTTAAGCTGAACATTACCAAGTAGAGAGAAAACTCGTCGTAACTAGACTTTCGCCAGACTTTCGCCAGATCGTCGCCAGACTGCCGCCAGATTTATTTTTTTTACACTGGCCAACTCTAAAGTTTAAGATTTACGAAAAATAAATTATATAATTAACATTGGTTGAAAAAAACCACGTAAAAAATAACAATTTCTTAATTACACAAGATTTGAAAAAAAAACATGTTTATTACAACCTTAACATACATCTGCTGATTACTTCCTAAAATTATTTTACGCGCTACAAATTCCTTGTGACGCCTTATGTAATCTCTTTTTTTTCCCCATTGCACGTAACCGCGGAAATATCATTCGTTTCACTTTTTTTAATTACTAAATCTACTCCTCGTACAGTCGCTTTCATAAGTTCATGTACCTTTTGTGTTTACAGTTGGCGATCAATATTATCTCTACTTATTAAACCTCAATCGTAAACCGCATCCAGACAAAGCATTTTATTACCCCATTTACAATTTAAGACCATCATCTTTCTTTGAATCATATTCAGACTTATAAAAGATACGTTATTAGACATTAAGCTATCCTATTCCATGCCTGGGAAACAATCCCAAACGTTTTCCAAGCACACACGCACACACACACACACTCACACACACACGCGCGCGCGCGAAGCAATAGCATTCTAATTCCGTAAAGAATTCGCTACCGGTCACCATTGCTCTCTCCCTCTCCCCTTCCACTATATGACCACACATCCGTACTTACACTTCCAAAGCAGCGCAGCAGCTTCGTCGACTTCGCGCAGCCGCGGCGCTCGGGCGAGACACTCAGTTCCGCCAGCAGGCAGCAACGCCGCAAAGATTACGAGCGCCGGTATAAAACGTTGCGAAGACAGACAGACGGAGAGACGCGAGTAACCTACTTATACACGTCTCTCTCTCTCTCTCTCTCTCTTCTGCGCATTCCTCGCATCTGCGAGCGACTAAGGTCCGCACTTTACGGCCATGCGCGCGTGCACGCGTGTATAACTACATACACGCGGACTTTCCCCTAAAAGCGAAGCGACGCGAAAAACGCGAGATTTCTTTGAAGTCCGCGGACGCGCCTATAGGTTATATATAGAAGTTTAAGAGTCGCGGAGGCTGGAACGGCCTATATCGTTGCAGTAGTATTGCCTGCATACGACAAGCTATTAAAATTTCAAAGCGCCGGGGTAGGTATGCGAGAGGGGCAGCATGCAGTGTTTGAAGATGAAGATGTTCGCTGGGCGCCGCGGGAATGTCGAAAAATGATAATTGCAGGTTATGCGCTGCCGCCGCCGTTGCTGCTGCAGTACTGCTGCGGATGTGTATACAGTTATTTCTGTCGAGCGTGGTTATATGGGCTTTTTAAGTTATGTCTGCAGAGTCGGACACGGTAATTCCTCGGAACGCTGACTGGACAGTTTTGGAGTTTTGTTTATAACGGTGGGATAATTCGATTACCGACATAACGATGAAAAAACGATGACTAAATCGACGTTTGTATGTATCTGGCGGCACTCGGTACTTAAAATAAGCTTTTCGCAGTAGATTCCAGCGAGATATATATATCCCGCGGTCTTTAAGCTGGACAAATTAAGCTATTGATTTATGAACTGGTTTCGATGTGTGGAAAGACTTATTGAATATACGGCGTGCCGGCTTATACTCGGAAAAAGTTGTAAAATATACAGATATTTCACGACTTATTGCAACAAGTTCAACTGACTCACACCGCGTTGTTAATCTACTTGTTGCGCCTCTCGCTTCTAATTGCAAAATTAAATGCGGCCATTACGTAAAATTGACAAAATCATCCGACATCCGGCGTGACGAATTCGCAAAACATACCTACTCCTTCGACGTATAACGAAAACGTTATTAATCCCTCTGGATCGATCACTCCCTTAACCCGCAATAAATCTGCAACCCGTCCTCGATCGCTAAATTCAAAAGTCACGTCACTTGCGCGCGGCACAGGCGAACGAGACAACATATATGCATTTGCTCTCGCGCGCGTAGTCCGCGGCAAATATAGCAGTCATCGAAGGCGCGGACGATCGGCGCGAGATGATTTATGGCCGAGTTGTTTGTATATGTATACGTGACGCGGTCGTGGAGAATCGCACACATATAATGTCTGTGTGTATATACGCGATCGAGAAAGCGCGGGCGCGCGCTGTTATATGGGAGGGAAGTTATAGTGTAGCGAGATATTTATGCGTGGGTGGATGCGCGAAAGCGGTTGAGTGCACTGTGCGCGTTATTTTAGAATGGATTTTTTTTATAGTGAGAGAGAGAGAGAGGAAGAGAAGTTTAATGTGCGTGGGTGATAAAAGGAGAAGATCGAAGCTGATAGTTATTTTTATCAGATAGATAATTAATTTTTGTATATGATTTTTTGTTATCAAAAAAAGCGAAAATTCATTGTTTAATAAATAAGGATAATTTTGAATCGTCAGTATAATTAATCAAACTAATTTGTATATCCCTCAGATTGTCGATTAATAATAACCATATGTTATTACCTCGATCCTTTCATTATACTGGAAAATAATCTGTGAAGCTGAGTTAAATTCACAGCGAAGGATTGAATGTACTTATATAATCAATACCATCATTACATTACAAATATTTTGCCAGTATATTACTGCAAAAACGATATAAAACGAAATTCTCTATATACATACAAACGAATTGGGGAATGCCCTTATTCAATCTCGTCATAAAGCTAATTAAAATTTCTTCCATGACTAACCCCCGCCCCCGCCCCCCCCCGTGGGGGGGGGGGGGGGGGGGGGGGGGGGGGGGGGGGGTTATATTTGCTCACAGCACCCGAACGCTTTGGACTTTGAGAGCCACTGAGCGTATACACACCTATATAGAGCCATGGCGAAAAGCGAGAGAGGCGCGCCGCGCTCACGCGGAGCCATAAACTGGTGAATCATCCTCGCAGAACCTGTCTACTTCCTCTCTCTCTTTGCGCGAGCTGCTCGCAAGACCAACTATTTTTACCTTTTTTTCCCTCCTCCTCGCCGCCCTTTTGAAGTGAACTTCATTTATCCTCTCTCTCTCTCTCTCGCAACCAACGCCTGCGCGCGAGGGTTTTTAGCTTTCATACCCCGCGTATATTTGGAACTGTATAGCGCGCACACATACACACGTTCTAGTGTGAAGTTACACGCGCGGGCATGCAGGAGAGTTGAAGTCATTCGAGTCGAGAGCGAGGAAAAAGGACACGCGCGTGCGCGCCCCGGCGCGTAATTTATGGCGCGCACTGACAATGCGAGCGCGCGAGCTTTCTACGCGAGAAAATCATTGCCGGTGCCGGGTAATAATGCACGCGAGCCGCGCGCGGCCCAATGGGCTATGGATATTGCCAGAGAATATACGCGGCCGGAAGATATACTGGTTTTGGTGAAACGCGTACGTACGTATATATAGGCTTCGTTTATAGGAGGCTCTCTTTTTATGTAATTCGCGGGTTATTTGTCTTGCTCCGCGCTACCGTAAATCATCGCGCTAATATATCTTCGAGCCGATCGAGGATATTCGCGCTCTCGCGTATGGCTTTCCGATTTAAGACGGTTTGGAATTTTTTTTCTCCCAAGATCCCATAAATTTTAAAAGGTTATATATATGTGTATGTATCGTGGATAAAGTGGGTCGCGAAGAGAGAAGTAAAATGTGTAATGTTTATTTCTTTTTTTTAATTCCGACCCGTTCTCTCCGCATGCGCGCGCGCTGTATACTATTTCGCGCATGGTAACAAGGATTTTCTGCATTTTTCATTTGCGCGCTGAAGTGGGCACGGGCACCCGCAACTTACCCCCGAACGTGTAATACGAAGAAGATAGTGCCTTTGAATAAGGAGTAGATAGGTATAGTTGGGTTTCGCGGACATAATTATATACCGACGAAGATTGTTGCTACCCTCATGATAACCGCCTACACGTAATTGTCTCAATCAGAACAACACAGACACGTTGACGTATATTATCTTGCAGAAACGTCGTATTAGACAGCTGGCTACTGATTTATAACATATAATTTTTAAATTAATATTCATGTACGTTATTATTTTTGTACGTTTATCAGTAGTTTCTTTTTTTTTCTTTAATTTTCATTCAACTTTATTCAAAACCTGCATGTGCAAAGTGTAATATACGATTGAAAAGTACGCTCATGCAGGTAGCTTCCGAACTTGCTCGTAAAGCGCGTTGACTATTTTTTGCATTTGAATTTAAAATACGTTGTACGCTTTACTAATCATCGCCTTATCCACCCCGCTATTAAAAAGAAACGCGCGGCTCTACAGTTTTTACACTCCATCAAAAAGTATATATTACGCCCTATACTCAACCTTACCGCGCCGGCCGCCGCGTATATCCACACTTTACACGCTATCTCGCGAGTTTAAGAGGCGAAAAACACTCATAACCTTCGTTCCACGCGCGCAGCCACTTTTATTCTATTTTTCCCTCCTACCTACTATATACCGCCAGGCAGATAAAACTACGCTCAAAGTACCATCGAATTAATTACTCGACTCTCTCTCTCTCTCACACACAACCTCGAAACCGCACACCCACCGCCTCTTAATCGCAAGGTCGTAGCGCGTTTATACATCACAAAGTATCCCCGCGACTGATAAATTCGTCCGCGTCATACAGCATAAACAAAACGCGGTGACACAAAATTACACGCACGCTTGCGTTATTAAATGCACGAGACACGCAGAGACGAGATCTTATCCATCGCGGCGGTGTCTCGATAAACGCAAGCGCGAGAAGAGCCGCTGCAACGCGAATGAATGAACGAAATTCGTGTATTATACATATATACGCGCATACATCAAGATAAGATAACTGTGTCAGCGTGCATCGACCGTGCGGGGATTATCCTTGGCGTTTATTTTCGGTACAGTGACCACATATATAGAAGTGGTGCGTGCAATAAATTTCACGTTGTTCCTCTTTGCTCGCGTGCATTATATGTCTCACCTCTGCTGTATTACATACGCTGAATTCGCCGAAATTGAATTTTCGGAGGATCGATCGCGGTTATGGGATGTGTGTATAATTTAAAAGTTTAATTGTCGGCTATACGCGGGGCCGCGGCGGTGACCTTCTTCTCGCGTGTTGAAAATTCATTTTTGCGCGATGCAAATATGCCGAGTGTATTAAGCGTATAAGTTTAAAAGGTCCTCGTGAGTCGGCACGCGTAAGATTGTTATCGCGAACAATGAGAATTTTTAATAAAGTTTAATATGGATAAGGTGTATGTCTCGCAGTGTATAAAATGACAATGTTCGCATACGAGGTTATAAAACTGCAGAGGATTAAGAATGCTGATTTCGGGACTACGATTGCCAGTGAATACTGGAAAGTTGGGTAGAGAAGCGCTGAGTCATATTATATATACCAGGCGCAGTCTAAAAGCGTTAATGAATCGGAACAATTGTTCTAATTATTTATGTTCTAATTATTTAAAGGAGGCCACGCGCTAATTAAGCTACGTTTTATTGACTCTCTCGAAAAGTTGCAGTTTTCCCAATTGTAGGCACAATTTCGTCTCGCTCAATTGACTGTAGTCTCGTTCTCAAAACGACGATTATTCTCTCCGCTTGTGCAAATCGTAAAAAAACGAAAGAGAGTTAATTCATTTATACCCGTGTTCTAGTTAGAAAAAAAGAATTTCAGAGATTCTTGGCTTACCCATCTATAACAAAACTCTCTCAAAAACTCTGTACCGCAACTGCGACCGATCGATTTCATTCTCGAAAACCTCGAAGCCTCCGCATCTAAAATTCAAACGACACACGTACTTCAATCTCTCCTCGTCTCTCCTCTCCCTATAGAAAAATATCGCGCGTCGCGCGCGTGATTCACCATTACGTAAGGATAAAAATGCACTACTGCACCCATAGCCTCAGCAGCGCTCGCCGGCGTTATTGCATTATGATTCAACCAGTCCCACGCGTTTCGTTCGGGCCTCGTGGGCGACGGATTTCCGCGCGCTGCCTCTCACTCTCTCGGAAGTCATAACTTTCGCGCGGCGCCCCCGCCCCCCACCGCTGCGCGGATCTGTTTCGCGTTTGGCCACATTTTCGTGCTTTAAGAGCGGGCGAGTATAATGTCCGGAGGAGGTTTATCGAGGGCAGTTTCTCAAAAGAGTGCGCGACGAAATACGAAGCGTCCTGGCCATTTGAACTTTTGGCCCGCGTGGTTGTGAGATGTGGGGGACACATACGTGCGACCGCCCATCTTATCGTGGGCTGTGTGGCGATTTATTTTCGCAGGCGGAGCGGACCAGTGTACCGCGCTTAGGTTTATTCCAAGTTGTGTAGCGTATAGTGTTTCTTTGTCATGTAAAAGAATTGCCGCTCTTTGTATGGGGATTTTTCGATTTGAAAAGAGGTGCTGTAGTGCTACTAAATTAATAAAAGTTTATATATATATGTTTTTCGCTATTATAGTTTATTAGAAGGGTTATTTACATTTTATTTTTACGGGCTGCGTTGAATTATTCTAGGTACTCTATACAATTTCGCACATCAACTCACTTTAAAAAGGCCGCGCGCGAAAAATCACACACAGACGCGAACGGTCTATAACAAACTCGCGCGCGTTTGTTGGCACACGAACCTCATTACGCGCTTACTTCGTGATAGTAGCCAATCTTCCTTTACCCCGCGCACCCCTTTCCCCTTTTTCCCCTCACATCTCGGCAAGCACACACCCACAGCTTCAGCACTTAATCACAAAACTACTCAATCCTTCGCAAACACCTATATATAGATATATAGGCTCTAGGAGACGAGAAAACAAAAGGCTAAGCTGCTATCCTCTACACGGCACGAGGGAAAATTGGATTCGGCCGCTGTCGCTCGATGGGAAGAAGATCGCGCGAGCGTCCGCTCGTCCATTCTCTCTCTACCGCTGCTGCTGCTGCACTTTGTAATAACAATAATTGTAACTCATGTCGCGCATGGACGAAACACTTCGCGGCTGTTTCCTGCTCGTTACCGGGTCCCGTTAGCTCAGTGCCGAGCGCGCGCGCACTGTTGTACACTCGCGCGCGGTAGCTAAGCGAGGCAGGGAAAGAGGCCTATACGCGAACGCGCGCGCCACCGTTTTTAAGACTTTTTAGCCGGGGTCCAATTATTTTCCGGTTTATATCGCGCGTTTTTTCGCAACCGCGCGCGCCCCGCCGTTTTCGCATCATCTCCAGTCGAGCACGCGCGCGCTTTTTGTTTTTTTTCTTCTCAGCGGAGAAAAAGTTTAAATTAAAGTTTATGTACTGGGTAAACTTTGCCGTAATGAGATAAGCCGGCGAGTGTGTGTGTGGGGGGTTATACGTCTGGGAAAATAAATTGGTATGTGCGATTTAATTTTATCAATTATATCGGCCGATCGATTATTTTCATCGTTGCAAGTTATTATGTTGGAAGTCAATATTTGTTGGACGTCTTCAAAAACTGCACAACGCGGCAAAACCTCTCTCGCTAACATCGTCGCTATGTAACAAAAAATAGATAAAAAGAAAACTCCACCTGCTGCGGATTTAAATTTCCCCTGTCAATTATAAAAAATTTAAGACCTCATTGTTGCGCGGGGCGCCTCCTCTCTCTCGTGCAATTACAATACTAGAAAACACAATGGCGCACGAGCAGCAGCAGCGGCGGCAGCGGGTGTACAGCGCGAGCGAAAGAGAGGCAATAACGCAAAAAACCGCAGATGCTAATCGCGCGCGCACCGGCCCTCGCTGCGCCGGTATTCATGCGCTGTACTCACTGTCTTTCTATACGTATGTACCCCCCGTGCGGTAGATACCGTAAAGATAATTGTAACGTTTGTCACACATGAACGAAACACCTCGCAATGTTATTTCCTTGTTCCTCTCTCTCTCCCTCTTCCCGTTAACCACCCATGCGCGCAAAACCGACGACATCACACTGTTGGAAACGCGCTCGTGACGGTCATTATTTCATTTTCCGTTGTGCGCCTGCGTCTACGCTACTCTCGTATTATAGAAACACGCAGAGGGGCTTCTCCTCGGTCCTTGACGAACAGATTATCGCGCGTGTGGTGTAGTGCTGCGCTACCTGGATAAAAACTCACCTCGTCGCCGCCTCTCCTCGAGGAATCGATATTATTTTTTCTTCTTTTCGCGGAGCGCGCCCACGCGCGCGGATGTTATCGCGTCTGCGACATCGATATATGTATACACGCGTGTGTCGCACGCGTCGGTAGACAATGGCGCGCGCGTGGTTGCGGGTAAACTGGAGATCCGCTTTGAGTAAGCGATTTTCCGTGTTTTTCTTGCGCGTTTCCAATATAGACACAGACAACTGCACATATATTCGCGCGGTTTACTTTCGCGCCGGTGTTTGATTTCATCGATTAAGTCGTCAAATAAATCCCCGCCGGAAATGTACACACACGCACACGCACGCGAGTGTGTGTCTAGTTCTATATTTATTTTGCCGTGTTGTCTGCAAAGGCGAGAGAGAGAGAGAGAGTGGGTTGTTTATTTTGCTATAATATTTTTCGAAACGCAGCCGCGCGAGCGTGAATTGAAACGTCCTATACACAATGGGAGAGACAATTTAAGATCGCGATTTCCATAAGTTTCCCCTCTGCGCGAGGCGCGCGGCCGGCACGCACGCAGCTCGCGCGATCATAATTTTCGATAAGGTATACGGCGCGCGAGATTTTACGCGCGATATTCAAGATCGTGACATAATGACGCTATTATGTTTTTAATAAGAAAAGTCGCCGAAGAGAGGGAGAGAAGGTCTTTCGAGGCTCTTATAAACGCTCCTTCGCCGCGGGAACAGCGTAACTTTCGTTCTTTATGAAACGGAGTTTCTTCTTTCGTAAATTTTATTTTCGCCGCGAGGTTTTTCTCTCTCTTTTTTCCCATTGCAAAATACAATGTCATACAAGGTTTATCTGATTTTCGGCTTAATTTATATGAGAAATAAACTCTCGACTTGATCGGAGCTTATGAAGAAATTCAGCGAATTCTTGAATATGAGTCATATATAAAATACACGCGCGTGCGTGTCCCAGTTCACGAATCGCCGCACGTATACTAAACTTTCTTCACATTTCACTCCCAGCAAAAAAAAAAAAGCTAAAAAAAAACAATTATCATCTCGGCGCTTTTTCAAAGCCAAGCAAAAAGAGCTTTGAAATTTCATTATTACACTTCGTTATAGAAGAGCCCTCCCTCCTTTCAACACACACAGCACAATAAAAGAAAAGCTCTCCTCTGGCGCACACACAGACACACAGCAACCTCGGCAACTCCTTAACCTCTCGAAATAATAAGTCCATTGTCTTTTCAAAGTGTGCGCCTCTCTGCCATCGCCTCATTACTTCTCCAACAGCGCGAGAGCGCGGCCGCTTGCTCCCATTACTTATAACCCTCTCCTCTTCTCGCCTGTCTGCGTTTTTCGGCACCCGTCTATACACACACACACACGCACTCGACGCAAAAGCAAACAAACGCGCGCGGAAAAGAATAGCGACGCGTAAGTGCAGGCAGCAGTGCGCGTGTGTCGTCCTGTCGCGCGTATGGAGCGTGATATGCACACATAGCACTTTGCTGTCTCTTCGCGTGTAAAATGACGCGGGGGGCGGTGTTCTAATAATAACCCGAGCGCGCACCCTGTGGGTTTAACCGAGTTCGGATTCCTAAGAGCGTGAGTTATACGCGCGCCACGCGTGCACTGCGCGAGGAAACGATGATTTTTATTCGGAGACGCGAGCGTGTGGTTCCAGTAGGCCGCGGTTATACCTCGAGCCGTTTATTTAACCGCGGGACGAGGGGACGGCGGCGCGTGTAGCGCTGTTTATTTTCGGATTTTTCGCGCGGCGAAGTTCGCCAGAGGAGTATTATATCGGCGCGCCTATGGCCTTGGCTCGCGGCGTATATTTATTTACGGGAGGAGCTGGGCTCTTTTTTTTGCGCTGAGCGAAAGAAGGAGAGCTCACGCGCGGTTATAAAAGCGGGGGGAAAATGCGATGAAGTGGATTTTAAAGAGAATCGAACAATAGACGAGAAAGAGGGAGAGGATATTAGAGTCGTTCGGTGTAAAAGTGTGCAGCGCGGGTACAATGTAACATGCGGTGTCTTATTAAAGCCGCGGTCCTTTAAATCATTAAAGCTATAATATAGCTCTCGCCTTGTCGGCATTGTATCCGCCGCGAGAGCGTTATATTACAAGCATTGTATTTCAAGTATTGTATTTTCAGAATATATATACTAAATTACGATTTTGCCGCCGCTCGCCGCGCTTTATAACGATTGCGATGACTTTTTATGCGTCGATCGCGCGCGCTACAAACAACCGCGTGTTTCAGCGTTAATTACAAACTTCGTGCATTATTACACGCGCGTGGCGCAGAGAGCATTTTCCGCGGAATTACACGTCAAAGTAACGCTCGCTGCAATTCTCGCAAATCAAATACCGGCCCTCTCCCTCCCATCTGTTAGTTTATACGCGCGCGTGCGTTAACAGACGCTTGGATTTCGATTGAAATCTCTTCTTCCTCTCTCGCACGCGCACCCACGGTCGTGTGATTTTCCGCACAGAGGGTATGGTAGTAATGTAACTGTCATTCTGGTTCGCGGTAGTACCGCTGCTGCTGCTGCTGCTCGGTCAGCGCGAAACTTTAGTTGGTTAACAAGTTCCGAAAGCGCCGATCGTTTCCATTGCGGCTCACCGCCGCGCGACGATGTCTCGCCAGTACAGCGTTTTTCAACTGCGGCTGTGTGCTGGATGGATCGTGCTCAGATGGAAATTTATCAAGGCCGGACACGGCCAGGTGTTTGCTGAAATGAAAACAGTTTTCTGCGATTGTTGAATGGTTTTAGTTGTAGAGCTATTTTTTGAAATAAAAACGGTCTTCTTCTCAGGATCTTTTTTACAGTCAGATATTGTTGCTTCATTTTATAAGTTTTTCAAATTATTCGCAGCCTACATTAGAAAATAAAAGAAAAGTTATTTATTATTATAGCCTCAATTTTCTACCTCACTTATTTCCCTACCAAAAGAAGAAAAAAACTTTGCATCATCCACTCCCCATTCCCTCCCAGCTTAAAATCAAAAAACTTCTCTCCAAAACGAAACTACACATATCCCAGTCACTGCTCTCGTTTACCACCGCGTCTCCTCACATATATATATATATATATGTATATACACATTATACAGCCGTCTATACCACCGCAAGTGCACAGTGCTGCACGCGCCGCGCCTAGACACGAGCGTGCGGTTTTAGCATCTCTCTCTATCTCTCCCGTCTGCAGCAGCAGCAGCAGCAGCCTCTCTATACCGAAATAAAGCCACTACCGCTGCGGTGATTTGCTTCTGTCATCGGCGCGGCTGAAACGAAGAGGTAGAAAGCGACGAGCGACGCCGCTGCCGCCGAGAGTTCGTCAACCTCCGCGACCTTTATTGCGAGCGAACGGAATCGATTGTTCTGGAATTTTAATCGTTCGCGCGCGAGAACCGTTGCTTTTTCGAAGGAAGCGGCCTGTAATTTAGCGTTAGATGTCTTCGCAGGAATATATATGTATGTATATACAGGATGCGTGCGTGCGAGTGTGCGTGAGATGTGCGTGTGCTTTTGATGGATTGAGGAACGGGGTGAGAGTGATATAAAGCGAGGAGAGAGATGTTTGGAAAAGTGCAGCAGCAGCGGCTGCTTTCTTTGATCATCCGGCGTCGCGACGGCGACGGCGACGTCGGCGTTATTTTTGATATATAATACTTTTTTTTCGGATAAAATGTTTGCAGCCAGGAGTTGGTATAGGAGAATGGGGCGTTTTTAGCTGGAATTTTCATTGTGGCTTATGCAGACCTTTTCTTTCGAAAAATATAAAGCTTTTCGAATATGCCTTTTGTGAATTGTTTCGAACTTTCTATATGAAAATTTTTATTTTCGTAGGCATTGTTGCAGATACACGTTGCAAGAAAGTGTATCACGATTCACGATATATCTTTCAGGTGAACCAAGTGTTTTTTAATTGATTGACGGGATGTATTTTAGCGTTAATGTATACACTCGCTATAATTATAAAGCTGAACATGAATGAAAGTCCGTAACAGAAAAGTAGAAATTTGGCTCAATCCAATCAGTATCAGACCAGAAAATCTAGGCCAATATCTGATGAGTTATTAATTGAACGCGTCGGGTTCACGTGCGATCATCGTAGTTTTTTCTTTGGTGAAAACATATTGTGAACATTATGATAATATGGTTTCTAATTAAGTGTATCTAAAAGTTTGTACTTATAGCTATAATAATTATAGTTATATCGATTTACCGAACAATTTATTACTCAATATATTTCATAATTTTTATAATACTTTCGCACCTCGGTGACGTAAATACACGCTATACAGTTTTCGAAACCGCAAATTTTCCTTTTTGTTAGAAAGAGAAAGCTATAGCGCGCGTATCTCTGGTAATTATCTAAAGTCGGCGCGGCTTTTGCAAAAATTCTATTGCCTATAAACTGATCTTTCTCATTTCCAATGAGCCATTATCGACGCAGCCCCACAGCAACTTTTATCCAAATTTCACCTTCAAACGGATATTATCGTTTAACAACAACGTTATATGTGAAATCGAAATTTCTATATTTATCCTAGAACATAATACCAGAGTCACACCACGACCAGTGCTAAAATTAAACGCGAAATCATTATAAAAAATTCCCAACGAAGCGCAGAAATCAACAACCGCGCCGATAAAAATCGAGCCCTCCCCCTCCTTCAATCAATATATATACCCCTTCACCTTCCCGCAAAACAACTCTTCCTTCTCTCCACAAAGCGCTCCAGCACACACACACACGCAGCACACAAAAAGAACCTTCCAGCTCAACGCGCTTTTACAACGAAACCTCCACATCGCGCGCCCGCCAAAGCCTCAAGAATCCCCCGACGAGAGACAAAGGCCTTCCGAGCAATCGCGCTCTCTCGTGCAGGCACACCGGCCGTGCGCACTCCTTGCAATTATTCCGAAAGCCCTGTCGCGCGGACCGATCGATCGTAATAACGAGCGCCGCGCGCAGCCGTACGCATTTTTCTCGCGGCAGCGGCGGCAGTATTGTGTAAATTGAAAATTTCACCGGCGGGGCTTCGCGTTGTTGCCGCCACCGCCGCCCGGTGCCACGGCTCACTGGGCCGAGCGAGAGGCGCGTGCCGACATCTGCCCCGGTGTGCTCATGGGCTCTGATGGCAGGTGCAGCCAGGGTTTCCTTGGTTGGAGGCTCTGTTTTCT
>JAPYZP010003764.1:0-14551 GCA_030522985.1 Torymus sinensis | reverse complement strand
TCAAAGAGCCGCGGCTGATGTCCTCTCCTCGAGCGCACAGCTGATTCCATCTCGGCGCACGAGAGAGAGAGGAGGCTTGATATTTCGTGCGCGGCGGTCCATTGTTGTTTGCCGAGCGCGCATCAGAGGACTTCCAAACGGGTTTTCTCCTATTATGCGCGTCCGCGCGCGCATTATGCCGGGGATTAGCGAGCTGTTTATTGGAGATGGAGGGAGGAGGCTCGTTTGATTGGATTTGGCCTTTCACAATGTTGTCATGCTGCCCCCCGCGTGTGTATAGCTCTTTTGCCGTGGATATATAGGTGTGGTTGAGATTCGAGGCGTCGATGGGTTATTGATTGGAACGAGGAGTTGAGAAATGGAGGTCAGATGGTGATATTAGTGTCTAATTAGTACGTTTGCAAAATATCGATATTTTTCAGTTATGGAATTATATACACGCTTTTAAAGTCAGTCGACGAAATGACACAGTTTTTATCTATCGAATAAACGCGTACTTTGAATATCGTTAAATTTCGCGGAGATATATATATGTCTTTATTCTGCCAAAGCTCTGCTTGAACGCTCGTTCCGCGAACTCTTAAACTATACGGTTATGAAAATTGCCAAGCCGCGCGCGCTGCTAAAATACCCCGTTCGCGCAAATGAAGGTTCTGAGTAACAGAACCCAGAGTCCGTTTTAGAATTTGAAATTATTGTGTACATTGCGCGTGCGATCGTACATTTGAAAGAAGAAAAAAAAATGTAATTCCATGCATTCAAAACTGAAACAATGCTGAGAAAATATGTGATTCATATACTCGTTGAAGTGGAGAGAAGAGAAAATTACGCTTTTATAAAATGTGTCTTTTGTTCTCGCACGTATACTCCGCGAATTTCACGTTTTATATTTTCAAAAATATCACGGATCTAAAAGCAACAAACTTTATATATAAATTTATAAATAAAAAAATCATTATAAAACACCTAAGTAATGGCTACACCGTCGCATCGTGCCAACGTTCATCTCGACGCGTAAACAAATTCATACCCAATTTCCCTACGAATCCCGCCTGTTATACGTCACAGCTATACGCTTTCCTCTTATTATGCACATAAGTATACAACGGAACGCGTGCACGCGTTCCCTCTTAATCTGCGAAATACTTGAAACATCGTATCCTATAACATCCTCGCGATCCGCGCTGCGGATAAGCCGGAGGAGAGCCATAGCCGCTCCGCTCGACTGCCGGCGCACTGCCCGGGGAAATTCTTAATTTGTAATAACATCCAAGAATAGAATTCTGATCCGCGAGGGCTCCCACGAGCAGCCACGTCCATCCGCGAAGCGCCGCCGGGCAATTTGACCGCGTCTCGAAAGGAGAGAGAGGCGCCGACTTTCCTCTGTGTATACGTCTAGCTCTGGAGAGGCTCTCGAGAGCCCCGGCGCTTCTGCTTCCTTCCTCGTCCTGAGAGACGCATCGCGCGCAATATTGCTCATCGCGTATATATGGTACTCTCTCCTCTCGCGAGCCTGTATTATCAAGCGTTTCCCTCTTGATTAGTCCATTACATTAAACGGCCGGGTAATATAATTGATCGTTTTCCCCCGAAGTTATCGCAGCGCGCGTTCGATTTTTCCGATTGGGTGTATGAATTTGCGCGCGAGCATTTTGCACGAGTGATGTTATAATGGGGAGGGCTGGTTCTGGAGTGATTGGGTAGGTAGGTAATGAAGATCGCTGAAAAGTTTTGGTTTTTACGTGGTAGGAGCTGAGATTTTGCTATGATTGAGGGCCCGAAATAGAACAATAAGGGATACGAGATCGTTGGAAATGTATAAGGTGACTAGATGAAAATTATGTTTTATCTTATAGTACACGCGAATTTATCAAAAGGACTTGTATTGCGCAAATTTTTCGCATTAAAACATAATTGATATGTTTATACGAGGACAATTCTTTTTATTTTTCGAGCCCTCAAATATCAAGGGAGTACTTAAGTAAGAAACGATTTATTTTTTTTACTATAAAAATAGAAATTAAATATAAACTAAATCTACAAATGCTTAAGTGATGCTCGTTGCTGATAGGGCGACAGTTCGTTAAATTAAATAACGATTCCAGAACTCTTTGTACAAGTTATTACAAATGTATCTCCACCTCAGAACCTCAGCCTTATCATCTATTTTGTGGTCTATTCATTCTTTTTGTTCTTCCTCATCTTCCTGATCTTCCTGATCTTCCCCCTCGTCTTCTTCTACTTCACTTCCTTCTAAGCTGTCAGGATCATACGCCACTTGGTTCATCCGCTGCTCGATTGTCTGCTGCAGCATTTGCAGCTTATCCTGCAAATGCAGCAATTGCTCCAAGTTGTTGCTAACCCTTTGGAGCATTTGAAACAGTTCTAGGCGCGTTCGATCGTCGTTGTCTCGTATCAAAAGCATTTTCACCCGCTCGAATAGACTGATTGTTTCTTCTTTCACCACGTGTAACTCCTCCGTAGTCGACGTCATGGTCGTCTGAAGCTCTTCAAAGAACTCTACAAGATTTACCGCCATTCTCTTTATTTCTTATGAGGAATGACAATTTTGCTCTTCTTTCGTTTTGTCAAATGATCTCTTTTGTTTTTAAAAAGTAAGGCTTGAGTTTCGCTGGCTCCTAGGATCGTTTAGAAGTGACCTGAAAATATCTTCAGGACCAGGCTTTTAATAACTTAACATTTCTCTTTCCTGATTATTACTGTATGAAGACGGACTTTCAACATCAGGTCCCAATGTAAACTCTGTAAACAACAAACAACAATTTTTAAGGATACTGTATTAAAAATATTTGATAAGTATCAATCTAATAAATGAAAATACATGAAAAAATGTTTTAAACTATATTTGAACGTATGAGAAATAATTGAGAATGCATTATTGTAATGACTCATGAAACTATCATGACTGAAGACCGCATTCTATTTAAAGGTTAAATGAACCATAGTCTATTTTTCTATTCCTATGAACTATAGTCTATTCGTGCTCATATATCTCTACAGTTTCGATCGTGTTATGCTTTCTCATAATTCTCAGAACCACTGCCGCTTACTAGATTACAGTCTACATAGGGATCGCATTTTACTTGTATAAAATTTCAAAGCAACACTATTAACTAATACATTGAGCATAGCCTATAAGTCATTAGTTTAAATCATCCTACGTCTCTGTTCGACACACATAGAGAGTATAAGATGGCATAGAAACAACTAAATTACGCAATTTGGCAATTCATTTCATTTCTTTTTATGCTTATATCGTTTACAAATATCTATAAGTTCCCTATGCCGTTCATTCGTATAATAAATCTAAACCGCAGCTCTAACTGGATCTTTACGCATCGTCCCTTATTTCATGTATTTCTCACAATATAAAAATAATAATCTTGCTTGAATTTAATTGCATTGCATAAACGCTGAAAACGATTTATTGAACAAAATCTCTGTCTCTTCCTCTATTCAATTAGCCACACCTCGCCTCATCACACTGAAACCCTGCAATCTCGTCGAATTTCAAATTGTTTTCACTCAGCTCTCTCTCTCCCTCCCTCGAGCTATCCTCTCGCCTGTAAAAAAAATTATCCTACGATCCGCGAGATGGGCCAAGGTATATAGGGAAAGAAAAAAAAAGCTCCGCACCAGCTCTCAGTCCCTAACACCCCCTCGAGGAATTCTCTCTCTCGTCTCTCGTCTCCCCTTACCTATCCTGAAAAAAGCGCTGTTACATCCTCATGATTTGCTTAGAAGCCCGCAGGGGGCCTACACCACCACCTCTTGGAACAACTCACACACACATCGGCTCGGTTGCTCGCTCACGCGCGAAAAATTGTACGGTGCAGTCACGAAACGATTATCTTCTCACCCGTTCCCCTCTCTTGTTCTTCAGGCACGCTCGCGCGCGCGCGACCAACTTCGAACTTTTCGATGCGAACGACCTTTCCCCGCATCGCGCGCGTCTCTCTCTCTCGAAAACCAGTTCACGTGCTGCTGGTGGTGCCGGCAGCAACAGCAGCAGCGTTCTGTGATACTGCACGAGTAAGAGAAAGAAAGCGAGGCACGCGCGCGTGCGCATGTGATCTTGATCTTGGCATTGCGAGAGAGAACGAGGCGAGGTGGTTCTCGTTGCCCGGGGTGTATTGTCATATTGAGGAGTTCTCACAGGTTGGGGAGCGTATATGGGGCGTGGAGAGTTAATTGCGGAGAACGGGGCCGCGAACTATTTATATTGTGGAGTTCGATTAGGCGGACTAATGATGTTTTAGGTCGTGTACGAGCAAGCGCGATGGGTTTATCGGTCAAATCGGGCCGGCGGTGTGGTGTATGTATTGGAAGAACAAGAGTGGCGTTGTGGGATGGTGAAGGGCCGGGATGAGTAAGAGGAATTGTGTAGGTTCCGAGGATGACAGAACGGCAGTGACTTTCGGTGATTATAAAAACGGGTTCGAGTTGTTCGTGTTTCAAATTTAAATGTGTAATTTGGATGGACGTGTTCTTTTTTAATAAGTACTGAGTGATGGTTAACATTTTTTTTATATGCACTTTTGCTTGTGACGTTGTTAGCAACGATGCTAAGCGACAAAAGGGCTTTGTAATTGGACTTTTTTGTTTTAATAAGTAATTATTTGCTGGAAATTGACATGGGTGATAAATAATCAAAACCTGTTTATGATTTTGTAATGCAAAAACATCAGTGTTTATTTTGGGGTGATTGATATTTACTCAACATTGATTGTCCTCGAGGGATTCTGTCTGATATTTGTTTTCATTTACGATTCATTACTATCAGATTTTGGATTGATCGAAAGAAAATATAAGCTCTGTTTGACAGATAACTTTATTTTCAATTACATTTTTAGGTATTCTTAACCAAGTAAAACATTTTTTTTTGTCTTGTTTAACAATGGTTTTTAAAACTATTATTTCAATTAAATAATTAGAAATTAAATAAAAAATGTTACAATTATTACTGGCAGCATAAATACAAATATTAGTAGTAGCGGTTTAGGTTTCGCAAATAGGAAACGGGAAATCAATAGCTGGATATGTTGAAATTTGAAACCCTTTCCCTTTAACTTCTTTATTCTTTACTCGAACATCTGTAGCTACCATTAGGACAGACATTCATAAATCCATTAAGCAACATAATACCTTTAATCCAAACTTGACCTTAAGTACATCATTTTCCTCAACTTATTTCGACTAAAAAAAAAGATCATTGTATTCATTCTACCACACAATAATATAAAATAAAAAACAAATTTTGCACAGAAAAAATACGAAATCACCATTCTACAATAAAGCCGTGAAAAAAAGCGATTCCTCCTACAGTCTCTAACAAAGTGTTTGCGCTGGCTTGTCGAAGAACCATCACATATATACCAATCAATAGAACACCGCCAGAGAATGGAGAATGTGCGCGGTACAGCGAGCAGCACATGCACATTTCGCGTTCGTGTAATCAAGGAATCGATATCCGCGCTCACACATATATAATTCAAGCCATTACCGCGCATTATTCATGGCAAAAAAGCGCTTTTTATTCCTATTTTCGAACATCACAGCGACGACGAATGCTAGTCCACTGCGCAATGGAATCGTAAAATCCATCGATTGTACCGCACATGCACATTCTATTTTCTCCCCCCGCGCGCGGTTATATTGATTTCACCCATTTTCTCCGACACAGGATTACCATACGACAGCAGCCTCTGTGCCTCATTCTCTCAATCCGTGAGCCGGCGCTGTCCCCAGCCATGCTCGAAAACGTCAATCCGACCTACTGCACGATTCAACGGGGCGTCAGCGTCTCGCCGAAGCCGCCCGAGAGTCGCGCGGTGCCCGCGTACGACCTCTAATCAGTGCACACCACAGGAAGAAAAAGAAAAAGAATAACAGTGCTACTTTTTTTAATTAATTAATTAATTAAAAAAAAAGAAAGAGAGAAAGTAAAAAAGGTGCGCGAGTGCGTGTGAAAACAGTATACGGACAGAATTCAGTTACGCAACACACAGGTACATATAATAGCTCGACACAAGAGCGACATGAACGCAGCGGCGGAGTTGACGACGACGGTGGGGCAGGCCGTGCAGGGCAACAACAACGGCGGTGGTTTCGAGCCGCTGAGCGACTCCTGCGGCGAGAGCGACATGGAGGGTCTTGACCTCTCGCTGTTCGAGCCCCAGCCCGGCGACGCGAATTCGTGGTGCGACAGCCGCGTTCACGCGGGCTTCCTCTACCTGCTCGTTCATTACTGCGGTAAGATATACACGTATACACGTACATACACGCACACATCTCTCTCTCTCCCTCTGCGAATGGATATAATTAGGGGCTTTTGTCCTCGTACCTTATCTATATATACGTGCCCGGAGAGGCGCACACGCGAGTGAGAGAGAGGATAGAGGGGGGATATTTACGCCGGTGGTGTTTTGTGCCGGCGAATAAATTGGCCGATTATTGGGCTAACGGTGTATTCGAGCGAGCGCTCCATGCCTGATTTGCCATGCATCGTGAGAATTTCGCCGTGATTGCACGCGGCGACGGAGCGGGCTGGAATATATAGAAAGGGTCAGTCATGTTTGTTTTGAATATTGAAGATTTTATTGTTGATGATTGTTTTGAAGTTTGAAGTATTGGAAATGTGGATTATCTGAAACGGAAGTTGTTGATTTAAGCTTAAATGACTGTTTTAAGTTGAGTAATTAAAAACAAAGGAAAAATTAGAATAGCGTGTCAAATTGATGAAATTTATTGAGACTGTGCCAAGTAAATTGTTTGACCAAGTACGTTAAAACTTATTACGAAATACAGGGGAACTATATGTGGTGTGTTAATTACAGGTAAAATACATATAGGCAATGAATTTGTAATAAAGAGCCAAATTGCAAATGCTAATGTGGCTTGAACTAATACGGCCTTGGATGGGGAATTAATTGGGATCCCTTTACAGCGCGTTCCTATGTAAATTCTCATCAACTTGAGTCTAAATATTTTACAGAGTAAAAGCTTTCAATCAATAAACGTAGAGGGGGAGAATAAACTCCATTGATTTTCCGTCCAGTTCAATTAAGCTTTCACGGTTCAGATTTCCAAAGCTGACGCGTGCTCGGACTTTTTCAGAATTTCTCTACACTTTCGGAAAAGTGTGGATATAATGAAGAATTATCAAGAAATTGTTTTATAATGGCTTGCAAAAGTAATGATATAAGCTTAAAAAATCGTTTTTTGAATTTTATTTAGCTATTATTGTCGATTCTCATGTTCATGAAATTTTATTTTAATTATAAGATATCTTAGAAATTGACATTTTTAGTTGTTAAATAATTTTATGCATAACATTTATAATAGAAAGTGTAAAACAGTGTAATAAGAATATCACACATATCTTAAAGCGGTTAACTATTTTTCGTCACTCCATGCAGATAAGCGTGCACGGAGAACAAATTTATTATTTTTATAGTAGCGCTGGAACACACTAATTTTTAGGAATTTTGCAGCAGTCATAAAAAGTACTGTTTCAAATAATAAATACAAAAATCATAAAAATTATTATTTAAAATAGTAAAAAGCCCATATGTCAAGTGCGTCCCAGCGCTACTATAAAAATAATAAATTTTACAAATAAATTTTTCTCCGTGTTTGAAGACAATAACTACATCGTAAGCCTATACAATTATATAATTTTTAGATTTTGACAAAATTTTCAATAATTTTATTATGTAACATTTACCTCTATATTTTAATATAATGTATAACCCTCATTCAAGAAACATTTTTCATCCCCCTACGATTTACAATCAACTATAATCAAGCTTATTTACTACCGAACCAAAACCTCAACACTGTCTACCATAAAAAAAGTAATTAAAAATCCCAGCAACATTTCCCATCAACCCTTTGTAAAATTCAAACGTGCGACTGACCGCACGTACACACACACACACACACACTTGCCCCTCACCCTTCATTCAACATCTCCCCTTCGACTCCTAAAAAAGCCTTCCCTCCCTCCTCTCTCCCTCCTCGAATTTCTCAAAGACACAGAGGGATCCCGCGCTCTCGCAAGACTACCGCTCTCTCACTCTCTCCCGCAACTGATAGCAGCAGCAGCAGCAGCCGCCACGTCGTCGTCGGCGCGGGTAGCGCAGCACAAAGTGTATCCCTCGTGAGAGGGCCGGCTCGGCTTCACTCTCCCCCTTTGTCCTATCGATTATTCGCAAAGATACGGCCGCGCACCGCCACGTACGGTTTCGCGCTGACGGATTACGCTGCGCGCGTATATATATACGGCGCCAGCGCAGAGTGCGGAAAAGTGCGCTCCGTATGTGTGTATATAGCAGCGCGCGTGCACAGTCTCGAGTGCGCGTATACGTACTACACTTTGTCATTCCTTTCTTTATTTGCCCGCGCGCGGACGTTTTGTACATGTGAGCTGCTGTGTGTTTCTTGGGAGGAGGATGGATGGCTCCCTGCGAGGAGCTGGATTCGAGGTTTTTTTGGGGGGCTTTGATGTTTGATGAGAATGAATTTTCTTTTTTGAGGAGGCGAGGACGTGGTAATTAGTTTCTTTCGTTACGAGCGGTTATACTTAATTACAGATCTTTATTGGCGGAAGGATGTAAGCGCGAGTTTTATTTTTATGCGCTGATGGGATTAACGGGCGGCCGTATAAATCAACGTATTATATCGCGAATTTGCGGAAAGCTATGGGACTATAAAAAAAATATTCTCGTTGATTTTTCGTGATTAATGCATGCTATATTTTCTACGCATTATAACTTTCGCAAATTCTGTAAAAAGAATTGGATACAAAAACACACGAAATTTCTCATTATATGTATAATATTGTTACGCACGGATGTTTTTATTACAATATTTCTATTCGGGTTAGGCAAATTATTTCAAACTTCATAAATAATCATCTTACTTTTTTACATGAACTAAGGAACGAATTAGTCTATATTTAGAATATATGTCTGCACTTTTACGTTAAATTAGCGTTATTCAGTCTAACAAATATTACCACCAAGAAGCTCAGATTTAATTAGCCAAAAAACCGCAGGATGAAGCTTATTACAGCTCCTGCTAAATCAAGACCAAAATACGTCACAATGGCTCTTCCGGTTCTTTGCGCCGCTTAATGCGCGCATCATGAGAATTAACTTCAATTCAGCAAATTTCCAAGGAGCTGCCCCCGCGTCGCCTTTATTTCCCAAAAATAATGAATTTAATGCGCCCGCGGCCGGCACTCGAAATAGTACCGCAAGTAGAAATGATTTCTTCCTATGTCGACGGAACTATATATAACCTTCCGTGTTGTACAAATTGCATTTGATGCGAGAAACATCCTGTCATTTGCACCGAGCGAAAAAAAAAATTCTCAAAATATATACAAAGCATTTTTGTCTGGAGTGGTGGCTATGACGCGAGCTTTCGTCATGTCTTTAAATTTTGCTGCAACGGCACACCGGCTGTTTCTGGCGCTGTAATTCATTTGTTTACTGCGAGGGGAGGGCAAGTGAGAGGCGCTCATTGAATCAAAATTACTGTGATTACCTCGCACTTCTTCACTTCCTGGTACGAATGATTTAACCGCAGGCCTTATTTCAGCCGTAATAATACATTTTTAATGATTATACGCATTTAAGTGAGTGTTATATGTCTTAATCGCAGTTCTTCGCTCTACACCTGTACAGTTTTTAAGATACGCACGTATATAATAATTTTATTTAACAAAGAAAAAAAATGCAGTGCTTCATTTATTATTATAATAATGAAAACGATATAAAACTCAAATATATATCCCTTTAATCAATTTTTTCGAACCCTCTCTGAACTTCTTGATACATTCCTAAATCACAAATCTACACTCTTACATCACAATTGCCCAAGCTCCCGCATCATCCTCGACTCTTGCAAATCTGCTCCAACACCGCCACCACTCGCATCCCCATTAAATCAAGCCGATTCCGCGTAAGCGCTTCATCAAACGGCCGCGATCAATTATTCACGATGCACTTCGACTCACTCGCTCGCTCGCTCGCTCCTCTTCTTCACCGAATAACTCCGCGGCTAAAAATAGCCCCGGCGATAATGCGGCACACTGGGTCTCTCCCTCTCTCTCTCTCCTCTCCTTCAGGTGCTGCTGCTGCTGCACGCACGTACATCATATGATATGCGGCGCGCAGTGGACCGAGCATTACCATACAATGGCGGCCGCGGTGATTTAGCGCCGCAAATTATTCGGCGCGTCGCGAGATTTACATGGCGCGCGCCCAGAGCAAAGTATATACATGTAGAGAAAAAGAAGAGGAGGAGGTGTATCGATGCCCGCGTTAAGTTTATGGATTCATATTGGCTGGATGGCGTCTACCCGCAAAGATGTATGTGTGGGGTTCTTTTTTGGGGGGAGAGGTTCTCTTGAGATATTCCGCGGAGCCGGGAGATTGAAATTTTACGCAGATTTTATAGTGAGAGAGTCGCGGTGGAGAACGACGCGCGGCGATAAAAAAGTTATACGCGCGGCGCGGTGCAAATGGAAGAGGCTTATATTGATCGGCTGTTTGAGAGCGCGGATTGAGGATGCACAATGCGGACGCTTTTATATCCGAGAACTTGCCTCGTCAAAGTGCAGGGTGACGCGAGATAGAGCGCGAAAGAATGTTTGAATTGGTTTAGGCTCGAGGAAGGTGAAATTTATATGTACGCGTGCGCTAAGTATAGTAGTTTATATGTAAGAATCAAGGCAGATGTTTCTGTTTGCTTTAGATGTATAAATATAAGCCCGATATAGATTTCTAAAGCTAGAAACACGAAACGTCTTTTATATTATCCTCTATACATATTAATAATCTTTGACGTCTATTGTAAATAAATGATAAATGGTTCTATTTATTATTCAGAACTCCATTTCCGTTCTAAGATAAAATCACGGCTTATAGTCGCCAGTTATACATTAGCATATAAATATTAATACTTCAATTTCCGTTATCGCTACGAATAATTAAAGATATTCTCCATTTAATTAATTTGAATTGCCATTGTCAAGTCGAACCCACCCCTCGCAACTTAACACCAACAAATTTACGATATAGACACGTGCACCCAGCATCAGGAGCAACGACAGAAAAAAAGAGAACATTTTAGAACAAAAACGACGGCATATCCCACGTGAAAAGCGTCCGGAGCAATTAAGGACACCGCGCGACGTCCCTTGTCTCTCTCTCCCTTTTTCCTCTCCGATAGCGCGCGCTCTATCCTTCTCCGATCGCTATCTCTCCCCCCTCTCCGATAGATTTAATCGCTCGCCGTTATAAGCCCATCTCTATCGCAATTACCTCCCACCTTCCACTATACCACGACACTTTTTGCTCGCGGACAAAGCCCGTCGTCTCCGTTTGTTTACCCGCGCTCTGAATATAGCCGAAAGCAGGAAGTTATTTCACCGCGGATTTGCCAACGATTCTATTGAAAGCTCGCGCGCGCGCGCACGAGGGAGAAAGATCGTCCAATTAGACGGCAATTTAGAGCGCGAGCTTCTCGCGTATTGGCGATCTTCCACGTTCGATAAATTCGCGTGTGGGTAAATGAGAGGAGCGCGGTCTGCTGCTCTTCTTGCATATATATACGCGATAGCGGCGCGTGTGTGTGTAAGGGAGAAGAGAAGATGGCAATTTACGGGTTCGAGAAGAATGAAGTAGACGCGCTAGCCCGTAATTGGGCGTTCTCCGCGTGAATTTAAAGATGCGCGCGCTCCGCGTGCAGCCGAGAGCTGTATTATCGCGGGGAGATATATAAGCGCGTGGACGTGCGCTGCGGTTGCATGTATATAGGAGGTACACAGTGTGTGTAAACGGTTCCACGTATAGTGGATCCTGCGGGGAGGGATTTTATAGGGAAATTCGCGCGATAAAGGTTGAGGCGAGTGCGGTTAATGGATAGCTTGAGTGCGTGAATATTCCTGTTCCGGAAATTTCATTTTTATTGTTTTTCATAGTGATTTTTTAATAGCTTCGCTTAAAATATATTTGTATACTATTCGTAATAAGGTATAATATTTTAAAATTCAAGAGAAGATCTTACGTTTGAGTTTATGGGTCTGAAGTTTGATTAAAGTTATTAAACAATGACAATTTTATCTAAATCTTTGTTATACAGTTATTTTATACTATAAAACACTTAATCTACATACAAAGTTAATATTGATTAGTAGAAACGTGAAGTAAAATGAATTATTTTTTTTTTATATCGTTGCACTCCAACGGTGCAAACTTCGAACCCATTTGGGTAAGTATAATAAATCAAGAGTTCGAACGCGGAACTTCAGATGAAAATAAATTGAGACACCTTCGCGCTTGAAGACATATATCTCTTTATTTATAACTTCATGAACCGCGCTTTTAAAATAAATTGCTTTTCCTGTTCAGCAGCACGATCTCCGCGTTTACTTCGGCCACTATAAATATTATCATTAGCTGTCCATCCGCTGTATAAATATAGACTGATTCCGGCGATAGAAATAGTACTCGTGGGTCATATCTATTTTTCGATCTCTCTATACATAATGTGACGTCAGTATTCTACATTTCTGACGTTGACATATCTTCAATAACCGGAATTCCTTATAGTTGATTCGCAAAAGTTCAGGAACTGAGATATCATTAAATGCGTTTTCAATGTTTATTGTACGACAATGCAACCCTAAAGTCAAAGATATCAGATTTTCTGGACGATATACTGTAAATTGTAAAAGGACGCGTGTAAGTGACTTTTGCTCGCAACGAAAGTTAATGCGGGTCACTAAGCATTACATCACGTTAGTACGCATGTGCACTTGGCACTCGCTGTTCCTTAATTGTCCACGTCAAATGCAGGACTTTGTAGCGATATATCTCGCGCTGCAGCGTCGAGAATGCAGGAAGGGCGAGTGTACCTGTGCTGCTGTGCTCTCCGCCAGGACAGTAAGAGAGAAAGGAATAATTGAATCCAGCAGCGACTTTTTGCGCCGCGCTGCGCGAATACATAATCACAGTTTTTCAGCGTAATTATAATTAATTGCACGCCTGGGTGGAGGCAAAAGGTTCGTGGGAAAAGTATGGCGCTCCGAGAATAAATCACTGAAATCTCTCTCTCGCGCGGCTATATAGCGGCTACTGTTTATGGGGCATAAAAAGAGCGCGAAATTATTGTTTACTACGTGTATAATGGGCTGTGATAACTCGACGTGGATTTTTCTCGAATTCGAAAAATTGTTAATAGCTCGCGATGAACGTATATAGGTGAAAGTGCATTCCTCTAGACTTGCAAAAAAAATATTTATATAAATCACAATTATTTTGTATACTATAAGTATAATTTTTTCACAGGAATCGAGCTATTATCTTTTTTTTATTCATTTGAACCATTATCACGAGGGTAGCTGAGTTATATTGCAGGAAAAAAATAATAGTTCTCAATATAAGTTTGCACAACATTTTTCAAAACTTTCGCACGACGCACAAGCGAATTATCGAGAGGCTCAAAGTTTGTCATAAAAACTGCGAGAAACTTTTATCCGCTAAGGGATATTCAGTTATAACTCACGTATCTCAAGTCTACCTTATTCCAATGAGTAAAAGTTTAGTCGTTAAGTCCCAACACTTTTTCACGTCTACATTTTTATCTTTATTCCGCTTTTAATGACCAAATTAAATAATCGAACGATATAAAACTATCGACTTATAGCGCGGCAATCCAGCGACGAATTTCGCAAATTTCGAAAACTTCCGACGCCCTTCCTCATATATACGACCGTGCGGCTATAGGATCTACGCGAGCCCACGTGCGCCGACATCAATCTTCCATCCCACATCCGACGTCTACTCTCCTACAGAGTAATTTTTACGCTCCGCCTTTATCGCGCCATAAGCCTCTACTTCTCTCTCTCTCTCACTCGCGAGGTACTACCTTACGTTACACCGCTCGCGCTCGCGCTCAAATTCGACTTTTATCCAGCGCTAGCGCTTGCGCGTGCACGCGAAACGCCGCGTCGTAAAGTTTAATATCCCCGACGATTTCGCGCGTAAAGCCGAGAGAGGGAATTTCGACTTGAGGCCGATGATGGCGGCGACTGCAGCCGGCGAGGAGCGAGGTATAAGGTAAGGTATCCTACGCGCGGGGAATTAATTATTCGGAATGAACATCGCGATGGCGGGTCCATTAGCTCCCGGAAATTACCGAGGCTTAACGTCTGTCTCGTGCCGCGCGCGCGCGCGAGGCTAGCAGCAGTATCTCTCGCGGGAGAGCTGCACCGTGGCGCGATGAAATCACGCTCGCGGCTCTCTTCGTGTGTGAGCTATTAGGCGAGCCGCTGCTACCTCAGCCTATATAGGAACTTTTGATCTTTTCGGAGGATGGGGCGGTTTCTTTTGAGGGAGGTGGGAATGGGAGGCTAATTGTACACGGAGAGAAACAGTCCAGTAAAAATTACTAAAAGTATGGGAAATTTTACTAAAAAGTACAGTAATCTGGTCACAAACCAGAAATAGTGAAAAAA
>JAPYZP010003763.1:0-14507 GCA_030522985.1 Torymus sinensis | reverse complement strand
AAATCATATACGCAGAATTTTTTGGAGACGATTCTATTGGTATTTTGATGAGTTATATTCTTTTGAAAATTATGTCGGTATTTCACATCCCCTTAAGTTCAAATGGGAAGTTAGAGAGGGGCAGGTAGATGGTGGTGGGGATAAGGGAAAAGAGGGGGGTATGGGTATATTACGAGGTGTGTCGCGGGTTTCATTTCAGTCCCTGGATGAGCCGGAGCGGGCTCGAAACTTTGGGCAATTTGGTGGTGAGCGGCAGTCAGATTGTCCTTTGCTAACAATATTTTTCTAGGTTTAATTAAGTTTTTATTTCAGAATCTGCAGGGGTGATTATAAACAAGGGCAATCAGACTGCCATTAATATTAATTAATTTAATTTATAAGACTGTAAGACCGATGGAAAAATTCTTATCAGTGGATAGTAAATTGCAGTCGACATAAGTAACATTTTTAATGATTTACAGATATTTGCTGATATACATTATTAATTTTTTTCGCAATAATGACAATTTTATTTTCCATCAAAAAATTGTAAATAACTGTAAATCACTGTAAGAAACTGTAAGTGTCTGTAAATAACTGTAAGAAACTTTAAGTGACTGTAAATAACTGTAAACAACTGTTAATAACTGTTATTAACTTTTATCAGTACCTTTATTTTTACAATTATTATTTTACAAAATTAAAGATAACTGTAAAAACTGTACATAAATGAAAATAACTGTAAATAACTGAAAATAACTGTAAATAACTGAAAATAACTGTAAATAACTGAAAATAACTGAAAATAACCGTTAGTTTCGTCTCAAACCAAACAATTATTTCCAGTTATTTACAGTTATTTTCAGTTATTTTCAGTTATTTACAGTTATTTACAGTTATTTGCAGTTATGTTCAGTTATTCACAGAAACGATTTCCACTAGGGAACCTCATAGTTTTGTTTTCAATAATTAATATTTTATAACTGTGTAAACCATGATGTATGATCACGGGGAACGGTAGTCTGATAAGACCCTATGTAAAAATGACACTTTTTTAACAATGTTTTTATCGATAATGAGGTCGGCGATCCTAATATTTCTTTTTCGTGAAATTAGTGGGTGACTTCAAGAATAAAGTCTAATTTTGGTACGAATTGGTAATTTTTTATAAAATGTCTGAAACCACCTTAAATTATGATGTATTATAGCCTCCTGAAAAGAAAACATCATACTGATTATAATAATTTAATAAAGATTAAAACTACTTTCTCTTAATTATAATCAGGAGTAAATAATACTTATATATTCATTGACTCACATTTCTTATCTACTTTTTTCAACTATAATTAGAGATACATACTGAATTTTTTTTATGAATAATGCAATGTTGCCGATGAAGAATCAGATTAGAACTATAGCAAGCTTAAAATAACAATAAAACAAATCAACTCATCTCGTCTACGTATTTTTATTCGTCAATTTCTTTTTCAGTTAAATTTAGTCAAATTCAATCAATCATCATTTCTTCATCATCATTTCCAAGCGAAATTCAAGCTAATCGAGATGGAGATAAAACTAATATCGAAATCAAATTGTTCAATTCGATATTTTCATATTATCTCGAGATGCATTTTATATAGAGTATACATTACATTTACTTAATAAAAATAAAAGTCACTTTTGGATAGGTACAAACTTAACGTGTACCGGTCTAGCTGGACGAATTACTAAATCACAAATTATTGGAACTTCGTGTGAAAGATCTATTGGTTCCAAATAAAAATTATGGAGTATATGGGCGCTCAATGACTTTATTTCCATCATAGCGAACTTTTGACCTAAAATATAATATTTTTTTTAAATATTTTTTCTTCAAAATTCTGTCTTATTTTCAATTTTGGATAGCACAACGGAAGTCGAATTTCGTCAAGATGGAGCTGATTTAAATCTCTTCATTTTAAGAACAATTAACGTTTCAAGTCAATATTCTCTAGTTTTTAAAGCTTAAAATCTAGAGGTTGGTTCACTTCCAAAGAATTTTTCTTAATAATAATAATCTTATAAAAATATATCAAAATTTCCAAATCAAACTGTTATTGAAACATATTTGAAAAATAATAAATAGGTAGTAAAACGTTAGAATTGAAGCATACGGCAAATAACTCCAGTTGAAATTGTCTCTATCGGAAATAGCCAGAAAAATAATAAATAGGTAGTAAAATTAGCTAATTTCCGGATAATGATGAATAGATTTATCCGTTCATATTTTCTATTTAATGGAGATTATATAACCTTAAATTTTTTACTATATTTTCTCTATATATTGATCATGTATATAAAAAAAATATTAAAAAAGATAGCTAACCAAAATGTAAACACGAATTATTGGTATTTAATTCGTTGATAGTACTGTTTCAGGGATACAAACGGAAACTATCATTTTTCCATTTGATTCTGTCTCTCTCACTCCTCGCAATAACAGCAAGCTTCTTATTAGCCATTTCCTAACTAAAAAGCTGGCCAACTTTAATATCTTTTAAATACTCATAAATAAGCTAATGTAAATTTGTGAAAAAAATTATTCTATTATTTTGTTTATTAAATGTCGAATATGATCGGAAAAATCGTTTCATCGATGGATAGAAATAGCCAAGAAAAGTTTCTAGTTTTAGACGATTATTGGGGAAACTAGCTATTTATTAGGTAAATAATGGAATTGATTTCCATCAGGAATAATAAATAACTTTTCATCGAACTCCGGAGTCGGGAAAGATCCCCTACGTTAGGATTTTAAGATATACAATGATATATATGATGTACAATGTTTTTGAGATATCACAAGATATCAAGTGTGGCAATTTTTTGTCATCAATTTAATCAATAAAGTAATATCAAGATTATATAACCTTTTATAACTTATAAAAAGTTTAAGATGAAAATCGGATTCCATACATTGACAAAAATTCAACTTTTCAAAATTCTTGATTAACTAAAATAATTTAATAAAATAATATAAATAATATAGAATATAATATTATTGCCTTTTTTCAAATAGACCAAAATCGATCAAAAACAGCTATTGAAGGTTATTTATTTTTATTTACCAATACAATTGCGAGGTCCAGCGCTGAACGGAATATAAGAGAACGGATGACGATGCTGTATTTTCTCTGGTAAAAACCTATCTGGATCAAATTTTTCAGGTTCTGGCCAAAAAGTCGAATCTCTATGTAAATCAAACACATGGAGATGAGCAATTGTTCCTTTTGGAACAAGATAATTTTCTAAAAAATAATAAAAATTAGTTAAACTTATACATAAATTAATTCGAACATATTAAGGTCAATCATGAGGTCTTATTAATTAACGATTTAATAACTCATAATCATACATAGTCCGAAATGGCGGGAAATCCAATTCAAAGTTTTAAAAGATTTTGTGAGAATAAGCAAGATTTAGTCTGAAACAATATGTAAGATCCCATGTGATTAAGTTAATGAAAATTATTTGATTTTATTAGATGTGAAAGTTTGTATAATACATTATACGTCAAATCTGATGTACGATTTTACGTTGAATCCCGTATTATCTTGTGATGGAAGATCACAGCTGTGGTCTTTTATGAAAACTCAGATGGGAATATTATGAGATTGCACATATTGTCACTTCCGAACCCAAAGCCGTTATCTAGGAGGCCGATTTAAGAAGGCGTTATTTAGGCGTCCGGTTGAAAAAGACGTTATCTAAAAGTCCAGTTGAAGAAGGTGTTATCTGTGGTTTCAATTGAAATATGCGTTATCTGGGAGTCCGGCTTTAAGAGGGTTATCTGGGAGTCCATTTGGAGTAGGCTTTACCTCGCATGCAAATTTGTTGAGCTTACTCTCTAAATTTGAATAAGTGAAATTTTCAGTTATCTTAGAAGTGAATATCTTTTTCACTTCTTAAATAAGTGAACAATTTACATGTGAAAGCCTATATCATTTACTTATTTAAAAGTTTAAAAAAGTCGTTCACTTTCATAATAAGTGAAAATTTTACTTATTACATGTCAATATTCACTTATTCGTCTAGTACAAACACGTTCCCTGCGAATATGTGAATATTGACATATTGAATAAGTGGAATTTTTCACTTCAAATAAGTGCATTAATTGCTTAATCATTTTTAATTCCCTTATTCATCTATTACGAAAAGCCATTTCGAAATTAATAAATAAAAATAATTTTATAGGCAACAATGTAGAATTTACAAGAGCAAGACTATATCAGTTTAATAGTTAGTTGTTGATGATTTTTTTATTTAGACATGTGGCATCATTGATAACGTAGACGTTAAAATGGTAAATATTTGTGTTAACTGAGATTATTATGCCTGCATCAAATAATGATTACGCACTGGTTAACTTTACAGAATCAGGCCCGCAGATAACGTTGTCTTCAATTGGACTTTCAGATAACTCCTTTTTCAACTGAACTTTTAGATTACGCCTATCCCCTGATCAGGCCTTCTGAAAATGGACTTCCAGATCACGCCTTTTGGTTCGGAAGCGACGATAAATGCTTATACGAGATTTTTGTCAGTGGAAGAAATGCGAAAAATAAAAATTAAAGCGCTTTTCATTTCTTATCAACTTTGATTTCTTCCACAAGTTTTTTAAGGCAAGTACTTGTAAACCAATGTCTTAAAAGTAAAGGCTTGTAAAATCGAAATCAGTGTGGTTCATCTTTAATGAAAATTTATTGATAGAAATTTAATTTGATAGTTACTAACTTAAATGCAAGTCTTCGGTGATATTACGCGATATAAAAGGTACGCTTGGATATAGCCTTAGTGATTCCTTTATACATCTTTCAAGATAATTGAAACCTTGAAGGTCTGTCATTCTTATTTTTCCATCAGATTTATTAAGAACTTCATTTACCTCCATCCGAGCACGTTCCTGAAATATTTATATTATTTAATTTAATATGAAAAGTTAAAATATTGTGTTTAATGAAACATTTTTCGATAATTTAAAGTGATATAAGAGTAATTACCTGCACATTTTTATGTTCAGCAAACAATAACAAAATGAAAATCATTGCCATTGCTGAAGTATCATGACCCTATTAATGAAATGTAAGATATTATTCAACTGCATTGTTTTAAATTAGTTTATTTCTTTTAAAGAAAAATTAACGAACTTCAAACATAAAGGTGTCTACTTCTTCTCTTATTCCCAAATCATCGATCTGTCCTTCTTTATACGCTGCTATTAAGAGATCTAACATTGCCAATCGTTTTTTCTGGACTAAATTTTCATTACTTGTTAATATGAGTGTAATAATATTAAATTATAATATACGAATATTATAGGAAACATATATTTTCAAATGTCAAATGAATAATAATTATTTGAAGATAGAAGTAAAAAAGTAGATGCAATTATTGTTACGTTATTGCAAATGGTAGTAGTGTTATCAATGAAAATATTATAGAAAATTGTTACGTCGCAGTTTTCTATTATAAATTTACTTAAAAATAAAATATTAGTTGCAATTTTTATAAACAAAAAAATACTCACTTCCAAAAATTTCTTCGTCTGTTTGATTGTTTATTGAATCATCGAACTTATTTAAAAATTTATCTTTAGTGTTTTCATGGTAAACTTTCCTTGCATTTATAATCTAAATAACATTAGTGTTAAATAAGTAATATTTTTAGTTAGAAAATAATTTGTCAACACTGAAGTGTGTATATGACTATTAAAAGTGCATATGTAGAAAGTAAGTATCCTATCTTTAAAAAATGATGGATATTATGATCAATTTGATATCAATTTATTCGTGATTTGTTTGGTGGACGTAATGGGTTGCTAGGTTACAAAAACGAAAGTGGGGCAAAGCTTTGCTAATGTTATGGAGCGCGAAATGGCCTTAGAGATGACTGGTAAGATAAATTCAAAAGATGAAGTATTTTTATCCCACCAAAATATTGGAAAACTATTATTTATAAAATTTTTTCTAATTTTTTTAATCGTTCAAAAACACATAATATATAACGTTGATATAATGGTATTTTGAAAATATATTAATATATTGGGAATAAAAATGATTCTAATGTAAATATTTAAATGTGTACCTGGGTACTAAATCCATGTAATACTTGTAAAGCCTTCTTTTGCTTACGACCTTTTGGTGACAAATTAAAAATCCAATCAGATAAGAACCATGGCCGTACTAATCTTTTTCATAAATTATATAGTATTATAGTTAAAATCATATTATATTTATTTATAGAAATAATAGTTTTAAAATAAAAATGTACCTGTACACTAACACATCACCCATTTCATGAATCGCCTCTCTGTACTTCATTTCCAATTCTTTTCTTCCTTGTAAAGGTGTACCCATCGCTGCCTCTATGAAGTTAAATACTTTAATTAATAAGGAGCTAATTTATCCATACCTAATTCGACTACACACATTTTCTCGGCCCTACTTAATTCAAATTCTTAATTCAAAAGCTTACTTCAAATTAAAAAATGTAAAAAATACGACTTATTATACTCGTTGAGTAAAAACTTTACGCACTCGTGAATAAAAAACGGATATTGTACGCACGCTACACAGGCATCTAACGTCGAGTTTTACGTGCTTAGATTGTCAAACGCAACACGTGCACCAAGTAGGCGCATCGTGCATGAGTAATTTAACAACGTTAACCCACGCACAACATGTCTACTTTACTCACTTGTTACGTAATGTACTCTATTATCGCACTAGTACTGAAAAGTACTATTTTGTGATCTTGAAAATCCGTTTTCAATTTATTAGCACGTAGCTTCCTCAAACTTAATGTTTTGCTTTATTGTATTCTGATCTATTAATCCTTTGATTTATGGTTTATTTTCCTATTAGTCGTAGAATTGTTGTATTTCTTACTTCATATATACGTCTTATCTATTTGCGCGAATCTACGTAATGGTTTTTACGTACTGGCCAAAGAACCGCTTCCTCTGGTATCCTTGTGATTACTGAAAATCGCAGCTCCGCGAGTATGGGATTCTTAGTCCGGGAAACAGCGACAGTAATATGGAGTTAGTCATTTGGCAAAAGTTGAAAATTGTTCCTAAGCTTTATTTGGTTATTACTATTAAGTCAATCGACCTCCAGCTCATGCAAATCCGGGGATGTAGCTGCGGCAACCTCCTACACACGTAAAATAATAATAGAAAATAAACTAATATCGCAAAAACTGAGACTCTGCTGAGGTCTTGATTATGTTGTAAACAAACACAAAAACATTATCAGCTGACTGTAGAGTGGGGGGATTCGCAATGAAACCAATACGGTAGGGTAGATGTATCGGTTCTGGCCACCTTAAGGATTCTTTTTTCACTGGTTCTGGCCACCTAAAAATCCATTTAAGAACATGGATATGTGGCCAAAAACGGGGCAGTGGCCAAAACCGCTACGTCTACCCTACTGTTATGCCCATTTCTTCAGATCTTTGCGGGCCCACATCCACATCCTTTTCCTGCCATTCTGTTCATCTATCCGTATACAAATCACATTCACTTGTAGATGCTGTCAGTTTTTCAGGCATTTTGGTCTTTTGGAGCGCCAGATGTAGTTGAAGATATATCACATCCATTCATTCACGTGCCTCACGTCCTGTCGCCAGTTCCTTACGTTTCTTTTTTTTTTCAGAAACCACAATAATCGCCCAGTTTGTTCATTCAGTTTACTGCTATTCTTCTACAGGAATTTGTTCAGAGCTCAGGGTACAGAGATTATTTTTTCGTTTATATCATGTAGCTACCCCAACCCGAAGCATTTTCATTCTATTCAGTGCATAGTCTCATACATTCATACTCTCAGTAGTGACAATTTGATATCTCGATGGACATGTATTTTTGTCGTCATTTTCTCTAGAACTTTACGCACTGAGAGAAACTGTTCTTGTAGCTTACTCTCCACAGCTTGCTACTTTGTTGTTAATCTTTCTGTCATTTCGCACATTATTCTCTAATCATTTACTGACCTAATGAAGTAGCGCGGAAACGTAGAACCGTTGTTCCACGCAAGTGGCGCTTTAGAACTTGCGTTTGGCACTATTCCTTTAACCTTTTTGCACTAATCCCATATGAGTGTAAGTGGAGTATTGGCGGCTAGAACATATACTGTACTATTTTTTTATTTCTACATATATTTGCTCAGTTATTTGTGAGAAACTATCACAATAAAATCAATTGGGGTTCATGTGGTTACAGGCTGCAAATTATTATGTCAAGAAATTAAACAATGCCAGAACAAATGAAATAAAATAATCCTTGAATCAATGGATTAAGTTTAAAGAAGCTATGTGCCAATGAATTAGCAGCAGTTTATATTATACTGTAATAAGTTTGCTTAAATTGAACTGAATATATTGAAAAGCGGCCATTAAATATATACTTTTTATTATCTCAATACAATCATTATATCTCAATCCCAAATAAAGTAATTACTATTTAATTACAAAATATAAACATTTTATTTCAACGCGTATTTCCATTTTTTGAGCGAAGTGAGAGTGATGTAATACTCGCTTTACCCGGACAAAAAAATCACCTTCCTCAAAATAATAGTAGCTTTTTGTACACTTGAGAGATAGAAAAACTTGTGATACATCTACATCGGTAGTAGATCTGATAGAAGAATGCAAATTATTTCACCGTGTATCTTCGGTTTGAGCAAGTTAACACTAGATTATCAAAGGTAATCTTTGTTCAATTGATCTGTTAGTTATTATGAGAGTCCTTTTTATATATACATCCTTTGTAGTTACATTCAAAATTAAGGAAAGGGTATAACATGAACTAAGAATAATATTTAAAATTATTTTGAGAAAAATATTATATCTCATAACGACATAAACATAACTTCGTCGGTTGAGAGGAAGAAGACGTCAACAAGTTATTTCGATAAGAAAAGTGCTAACTCGTTATTTCGTTAAGAAAAGTACTAAATCTTTATTTCGGTAAGAAAAGTGCCAACTCATTATTTCGGTAAGAATAGTACCAACTCGTTATTTCGGTAAGAAAAATGCCAACTCGTATTAACGTTATTAACGAGTTGGCATTTTTCTTATCGAAATAACGAGTTGGTACTATTCTTACCGAAATAATGAGTTGGCACTTTTCTTACCGAAATAACGAGTTAGTACTTTTCTTACTGAAATAACAAGTTAGTACTTTTCTTATCGAAATAACGAGTTAGCACTTTTCTTACCGAAATAACGAGTTAGCACTTTCCTTATCGAAATAACGAGTTGGCGTCTTTTTCCTCTCAGCCGACGCCTTATGCTAGTCTATACATCATTTATGTTGGAATATTTTGAATAGTTCTATCAGATGATATTTATGATGTTATTATTAATAAATTCTATAAAATATGTGTCACAATTCATTTAATTCTTATTATAGAAAATCTAGCATTTATTATGCTATAAACTTTATGCTCTTTAAAAATGCAGATTTTTATTATTAAAAATTAATACAAATAATTAATATAACTATTAAAACTTACCACAAATAACATTCAAAGTATAATTTGTCAAAAGTGGTATTAAACTTTGAACAGATTCACCTTCAACTTTTAATGATTGTATTAATCTTTCACCATTTTCTTCAATTATATCCATATATTTCCGTAAAACATTAAAATGAAAAGCTGGTGTTAATATTTTTCTTCGGTTCTGCCATTTGGCTCCTAAAAATAATGTATTTAGCAATAGTACATTATGCAACTAGGGGAGAAAATTGAAGTTTTCTAGCGAGGATGACGACTGAGCACGAGTGGTTTACGAGTGATACCCGAGTGCATGAGAAAATCATCATCCGAGTCTGAAAAAGTCAACTGTTCCCTTGTTCCATATCGTACTTTTTTAATAAGTGTAGGAATAGGACCTTTTTTGCATGAAAAGTGGATGAGGATATCGAGTCGTCACAACGGGAGACTAATTACTTTTCCTCTCGCTGGAGAGGGAGGAAATATACTATTCCTCCCGCTACTCCGAGAAATCTCGCTAGACGCTCGAAATACTCGACTTTTTATTGACTTTTCTATGCAGGAAAAGGTTCTTTTTCATGCACATGTTGAAGAAAATTATATATTTCAAAATAAAAACCGATTTTTATTAAACTTTTTTAGTCATTTTTTTTAGTACCACTGCTTGTTAAAAGTCCTGTGCCAAACCACGGATGTAGAAGATCATAAAGTAAACTTTTCTCTATATGATGTGTACTTGAAAGTAAAATCTGTAATAGAAAATTTACAAGTAATTTCAAAGTTTTCGAAACATTGATAAAAGTAAATAGAGAGTTTTCTGAAAACATATTTATTATGGTAGAATATAAAGCGCTTATTTGAAAATGACAAAATAAAATCTAATTTATCATAAATACCTCAGCATCATCAGGATGGTAAATATTAACGACAGCTATAAATATAGACCATATTTTATAAATCGGATAATAATCACGATTCATTTTTCTTACAACGAGCCATAATTGATCTGTAAAAAGTATTTAATTTTCTCGTTATTTGGATTTTGGGCTTTCAAGTAAATCTACGTAATAAAAAGTTATATTTTATATATTCTATAGCTATCTGAAGTCCACATAACAAGTCATAGGTCTCTGCATATTTGCGCTAATAAGAACTTTGAAATGGATCAAAATTTGCTTTTCAAACTATTGATTGATAACCTCATAATTATATTGAGATAAATATTATTAAAGTTTTGAAAAATGCAATTTTTATTATACATTAAGTGTGGGACGACAGTTTGGCAGGTACAGTAAAGTCACGCTTATTCGTATGTGAAGTACACTGAATCATCCCGGGCGGGTTTTCCTAATTATAATTTATCCCATGATATTTGCCTATAAGTTTGACTCGCCCATAAGCACAACCCTGGGTGAATACGGGGTGGATTTGGTACGAGAGATAAGGCTAGGTTAATAAAAGTGAGGTTATGTAAAGAAATGGAAATAATAAAGGCTCTTGCTAAACGTACGTCAGATGTAAAGTATTGTTTTGTTTTGATATCTGACTAGAGAAATTATATTCCATTATATATGTATATACTTTGGGTACATAAATCTGTCGTACAAATAGCAGAGGCGAATAATAAAAGTGTGGAAGAATGTCCCCCAAAATGCGAAAATATAGTAAAAGAGGGAATCAAACGCTACTTTTGTGACGTTTTGTAAGTCTATAAAGTGGCCATGATAGTGGAGATGGGAATAAAACCATTTTTCAGAATTCTTGCTAAACGTCTAGTTCAGGAGAATTTTAGATAAAATAATCTTTGATAGGTCTGTATATGGACCTCGAAGGGGCAAAAAAAGCCATTTCGAACTTAAACTAAAATGAAAGGCCATCATTAAAAATTTCAAAAACTCCCACATTTCTTCCAGTGAACGATAATACAGTGGCAGTATCGCCAAATTTTATTTATCTCTGCTATTTGTATCACAAACTTATTTATACAAAGTATATACACATATAACGGGATAGAATTTCTTTAGTCAGATGTCAAAACAAAATGTTGGAACTTGTACTCTAAATCACTGTACTTTACATCTGACGTCCAAATAGCAAAAGCTAATTGTATTTCTATAATTTTTAAAGATTGTTTCAGTTTTTTATATCTTATCTTGGATTTGATTGATTTTTATATAGACCCAACCCAAAGGGATTCTGTCCGAACGTACTTCCTTAGTTTCAAAATCTTGGAATCCCGTTGGTCGATTCCAATTTAAGGTTAATGGTTTCACTCGAATTGTCCAAAGGGATTGCAGTATTTTGAAACTGAGCCGGCACCTTCGGACAGAATCCCTTTGGTTTGGGTGCACAACAGCTTATTATTATCTCGTTTTGCAAATTGGTTGAAGAAATAAGTTGGTTCATTCTGAAACTTTTGTTAACAATATATTATTTATTTATGAAACTAACAGTTAATATAATAAAACAATATATTAAATTCGAGAAAGTTGAATGATAGTGAATTGACAGTGGTTTTTATATTTGAAATTTATTGTAACTCGGATCTTTTTTTATGTGTATGATATAGAAAAGTTATAAACAATACCATAAGGTACCATGAAGGCCAGAAGATTTCCAACAAATGGCCAGCTTGGTGGTCCTGGAATTTTGTCGATATATTTTCCAATTCTTCCACCTCGTACGTAGTAATGAACAGCGCATAAAGCTAATATAATACCTAATAATATTATCAGCAGCATCGCTGAATATGATTTTATGAAAACTCTTGAAAAAGTCCTAAACATAGATATAGGTATATTTTTAAATAAATTATTATGTAAGTTAAACTATTTCGGTTATACTTCAATACATCTTAATTACTGCGTATTCTATCGATGTATAATATTATTTGTTTTAACAAATAAAATTAATTTTCGATCCTAGATATTCATAATGGTTTTATTAATATTAATTATAACCAATAAATATTAAGCGTAATAATACATAAAAATATTAAAATAATACTTCATAGTCATTTTACACACAAAATTATTCGTCTCAGTTCTTGATCTTTTATTTAAAGCACCGAAAATGTTTGTAAATAAAAAGAAATATGTGATTCGAATTGTAAAATGTATCCACACGTAACAATATCTTCGAAAAATTTTTTTAATATATTATTTTCTCCAATATTAATTTGATTTGACTAATATTGAGCATTTATTGTTAAAATAAATAAACTATATTAAGAATCATTTTTTATGTAAAAATAAAATATTAATGACAAAGTAATATATTATGAGTATAAAAACTGTTTTTGATATTTAAATTTAATATAACAAAAATATCAATAAGAAACTTATGTGACACTTACTTAAATTATGCTTATATGTTGTAAACATTACACATAAATGATATCACTGTACATGGTGCAAGTTTTTTTACTTACAATAATAAAACATAAATGATTCACTCTAATTACTTTCGTTTAGCTTAATAATACTTTATTATTGTATTGACTATCAGCAGCTGCTGACTGAAGTTGTCATAAGCTCGATTCGCGGCAGACTGGTTTTGTGGTCTCCTCCGAGATTAAAAGTTGGCGATTGCTCAGTATCACTATGTGTGAGAGTATAGAAGTACACACATTTTCAATTATGTTGGTGTGACTGGAAGTGAAGCGGCTTGATCTCGCGCTTCCACCTCTCCCGGCAATCTTGGGACCTGTTTTTTTGCGATCGAGTTGGTATGATTACCGAATCTGTATGGCCACATTTTTATTTTTCAAAAACTTCGAATTTAAAAGAATGAATTCTGCACTGTATAATACTAATATTAATTACAAATAAATTAAGATTACTCTTCTGACATAATAGTTCAAAATTAGTTAGATTTATTAATGATATAAATTACTATAAAATTTAATAATAAAATAGAATTTTATTAAATGGTCAAAATCAAGATAATTGTCAAAATTTCGTGACTACTTCGGCTACATAAAACAAATTCTTGCATATATCATTTACAACTTTTAATGTTATAAGAAGAACAAAATAATACCTGTTATGATAGAGAAAATTGACAAAAAATTTAAAATGAAGCAGATCGTAGTAACTGTTAATATATAAAAGAACAGACTATGCGTAAATCATTTTATAAATTCTAAAAATAAAAATTATATTTGAAGTAATATACTTATATTACTTATAAAGTCATTTATAATTATCGAAATAATGAATGCCGTAGAAAAATATTGAATATTATATTTACAACAATATTTAATCTTTGCGTGTGATACTTAAATAATTTCTTATAATTAAACAAGTTTTGTATTTTATTTAAACGATATTTAATTTTTTCTGATAATTAAATATTTTTTGTAGAGTTATTGTATAATTAATATTGCAATGGCAAAATTATCTTGGTAATTACAAGATGTAAACTTTTACTCATACTAAGGTGATGCTATACCCACGCTATTACTCAAAATTGGGTTCCCGTTTATCTCATTCAATTTTTAATTTTAAGACAAAAACTCTTTGATACGTTGTAGTTCTTTATTATTAAATATTTTTATTTATAAAATTATGATTGAAATACTTAGCATAACTCATACAAAATTATTCGTAATTTGCTTAAAAACATATATTGCAATATTGGTATTTTTTTATAATATATTTGTCAAACATCGATAGGGATGAACTTCATCTTAAGTGGATGTCCTGGACGAATAACTAAATCAGCTTTTATTATTACTTCATGTGCTAAATCAATAGATTTTAAAATAAAGTTTTGCAAAAGATGAGCTATTGTTGCCTTTAATTCCATCATTGCAAATTTTTGACCTAAAAACACATTATCAGTCATAAACACCTTTTGCATTAATTCATTATTTTTCATGTAAAAAATAATTTCGAAAAGTTTTATACCAACAAGAATATATAACTTATTTATTTACCAATACAGTTGCGCGGTCCAGCGCTGAATGGTATATAGGAGAAAGGATGTCTATTT
>JAPYZP010003762.1:0-11028 GCA_030522985.1 Torymus sinensis | reverse complement strand
AAGCGCCGAAATTAGACAACATACTCGCGGGGCATTATGCATGACGGATCGATCCCGCCCCGAGAGTCAGACCCCAATTTGAATAGCGACACGCGACCATTCTATTAAACATGCGTGTATACGCGTGCGGATCAGCAGTCTACTCTCACCCTTTCGCGCGAAAGGTGCAGAGAAGGTGAGCCCGTAAAAATACCTGCACTCTCTCGTCTATATATCCATATATAGGCGGTCGCGAGCTATTCAGCTATTCACGCTCGTGCACGTGGCACGGGAAAGATGTAAAGTAATTCCACGGGGTGTCTACATAAATAAGCATAAAGTGTATAAACGCGCACGCGACCTACCCTGAGGTGAGCTAGATCCCCGAGAAGAACCCTTTATATATACGCGACGAGAGAGAGAGAGGAGGGGTGTTTCTACGTTTTTACGACCCTCCAAGGCGCGGGTCTATATGTATATGTATATGTAAAAGGGGGGCTTTCCGAGCCGAGGTGTAGATCGTATTCCCGCATCTGCATTTTCGAAAGGGTGAAGATAATCGATTACGAAGGTTGCCTTTTCTCTCTCTCTCTCTCTCTCTCAAACACGTCGAGTCGACCTGCGCGCGTGCGGATGCTCTCTTCATGTCCTCTCTCACCTGTTACATTGACGCACGCGCGCGTGTCATCTGTGATGCGCGTGTGCCGTATAATTTTATAACGTGTCTTTGATGTCTTCTTTCGTACTATTCAAATTTTACCGTGACATGTGTCTATAGGGAATCTTGTTAGTTACGCGAGATGATGATAATATTGCATAAATTATATTATAGCTTATATATAAAATGATTATATAATTATACACGCTGATTATACTCAATAAAATAATGTTAATGATCATAGGAGGAAATATTGCAGGGGCTGTTGCAAAGCGCTGGCTACCCTCAGAGGCCGAGTCATCCGCACTCGCAGTCCATGCAGGTACCTACCGTAGGCATATATATTTATATAGAACCTATTTGTCTGAATGTGGAATTCCTCCTCGCGGCTGCGTATAATAGGCTTGATTGATGAATCGCGTCCCGTATCTTTCTTTTCTTTTTTCTTACTACGCGCAGTAGCTTCCATTATTGGTGGCGCGGAGATCACCATATATTATACTATGTCCTGCTTTTTTTTCTTACTTAGCAGAGTAATGATGTATTGATGTGTGTCGGACACGGAGTCGGAGAAAAAAATGTTCAATGTTGGGTACGTGGGAAAAAATGTAAATGAAGCTGATGCGTGTGAAAGTCACTTGAACGTGCAAACAGTTAGGTTGTAGCTACCAATTTTAGTATTTTCATTAAAAATTTAGGCGTACACTTGAAACGCTTCTTGGCTAAAAGAGTATATAGGTATTTGAGATTGTAGATTCATACCTTGGTTAGTTTTTATTTTACTAATTCTGTTGCCACCATAAAAAAATTAAATTTTATCTAAAGTTTCGAACTCCCTTAAAACCCATACCTGTTCAAAAGTCAGACCTATCCACAATTAGAAGAAAAAAAACTTTTCATTCGGTAAATAAGACGTGACATTTGCACTTCCAGGTCCAACAGGCCGTGGCGCAGGCAGCGCAGCAGCTTCAAGCGCTGCAGAAGCAGCAGGCGCTTCAGGGCGGCGGCGGCGGTCTCGTCGGCCGTAGCCTCGTCGCGCAACAACAGCAGCAGCAGGCGCAGCAGCAGTCACAGCAGCGATCGCCGCCGCCGCCAGGGACGCCGCCCGCGGTGAAGCCGTCCCAGGCGCGACTCGAGCCCTCGCCCGAGGAGACGACCGACCTCGAGGAGCTCGAGCAGTTCGCCAAGACGTTCAAGCAGCGCAGGATCAAGCTGGGATTCACTCAGGGAGACGTGGGCCTCGCCATGGGCAAGCTCTACGGCAACGATTTCTCCCAGACGACAATCTCCAGGTGAGTTACATAAATATACAATTGGTTTGGTTATTTGTTATTGTATAGATTTAAGGTTAAATAAGATTAACATACTTGGAAAGTTTTGAATAATTTATTGTTTGAAAAGTGTTAATTAACGTTATATTGTGATAAAGATTATAAAATATAAATATTATAATTAATGAACGCGATTGGCCTTGTTTGAGCAGGTTCGAGGCTCTGAATCTGTCGTTCAAAAACATGTGCAAGCTGAAGCCATTGCTGCAGAAGTGGCTCGAGGACGCGGACAACTCGCTGAACAATCCGAACTCGCTGACGAATCCAATGACGACGCCGGAGGCGATCGGTAGGCGGAGGAAGAAGCGCACCTCGATCGAGACGAGCGTGCGCGTCGCGCTGGAGAAGGCATTCATGCAAAATCCAAAGCCGACCTCCGAGGAAATTACCATTCTCGCCGACAGTCTCGCCATGGAGAAGGAAGTGGTCAGGGTCTGGTTCTGCAACAGGTAATTTCATTTCTAGAAACTACTAGCCTCGACATTATATTCTACTATTCCACGATTCTACGATTGGGACGTAAAAACCTTTATCCTTCCCACTTCGTTCGTCGCCTCCCCCGTCCCCGCGCGCTATACATGTCTCTAACTGCTTATCACGCCGAGTCTGGGAACCGAACGCGAAGCTTAATCAGTGTATTCATATGAGACGATTCGCTGGAATTTTCAGCCCGCTTCTATATGCTGACTCTGCTTAGGGCTCACGCGGGCTCTTGCAAATATGTAAAACGGAATATATTCTGCCGTTTCCGCGCAACTATTCATTATACAGAAGCCGTAAAACTGTTCTCACGTTTTTCATAATTTTATACAATTATCGATCGGTTCCATTTCTTCGACTTTTACCGCCTATAGTCTTCTCAAAACAATCAAGTACCTTTTCATCGCGACAATTAACCATAATAGCTCCACGCGAAACAATTCGTATATAATTGACCGTTCGAAAGCGCAGAAGAGCCCGAAAGTATTCTCAGCAGTCCCTGAAACTGAAGCCTTTGGGCAAATCATACTAAAATCAGCCATCCCTATTACAGGCGGCAGAAGGAGAAGCGTATCAATCCGCCAACAGCGGCGATGGGCAGCCCGACAATGGCCTCGCCCGCGCCCTCGGTCTTCGCCTCCCTGGCCAGCACCATGTCGAGCAGTCCGCTCGCCCTGACGACGCACGGCTCCTCGCCAACCGGCAGCAGCGGAGGCGGCGGTGGCGGCTCGTCCCTTCAGCATCCGCACTCGACGCCACTCGGCTCGCCCCTGCCCCTCGCCCTCGTGGCGTCCGGCGGCGGCGGCGGCTACCTTCACTCGCCCACGGGCAAGTCCTCGCTGCCCGAGTGACACCAGATCAAGGCCGCCGCGGAGCCGTTCTATCGACCGCAGCAGTCCCACCACCAGCTACACCAGCCGCAGCCTCAGCAACCGCGACGATTGTGCAATCTACCGGACTTTTATCATTAATGACCTAGCGAGGGTGACACCCCCCACGTGTGTACTAGCCCGCACGAGCGCAGACGGGGGTATATAATAGGAATTTTGGCTTTCCGCACTCGTCTCGCGGACGGCACTCGTCGTCGTCGGTCTGTCTGTGTGTGTGTGTGTAGTTTCTTTGCGAGATATGTAGGGAGAGAGAGAAAGAGGAGATCGCAGAGATCGAGATGCGTTTAGTTTATTGCGTTTCGTCCGGCCCTCGCGAACTATCTCGGTACTATTGGAAAAGTCGTGTTTTTCCTTTCGGTGCCTGACCTCCGGCTGAGCGAAGTATGAAAGGAAAATAGATCGACGCGTGTGTTGGCCGAAAGTAGGTTGCGAAAAGTGATATGACGGCAACAATGTTTTATAATGAAAAATGTACAGTTCTCTGTAAATAATATAAAGGTTATTGCCGTTATGATTAAATATATATATGTATCCCTTATAGTCTATCTTTCGTGTACGCGCGAGTTTTCGCTTTTCCAATATAACCACCGAGACGTTCGGGAGAGACGCCGGACGATCAAACACCAAAAATTTCATTGGCGCGCGTGCGAGGAGAGAGGCCCCCCCGCTGCAGTCGCTACTTTTATTTCGTATAAAGTATTTGAAAAAACACAAACTGTCGAGAGTTTTGTGAAACGATGGAGAGACGATTTTTTCGTGTAAATAATTAGGGGAAATTATTTTACGTTTATTTATGAATATATATATATATATCGCTGTTTTATATATATGTATAATGTAGGGTGAATCGAGTGGTCCGCCAACGACGGCAGATGATGTGCACGAGAGAGGCGAAGGTCGCAGACGACAGTGAAATTTCGTCTGGACTTTCGCCTCGATCGTTCATTGGGCGATCTCTCGATGTACACCTTCAGAATGATGAGCAAGAAAGCGCGCTACTTCTTTTGATCGATTTGCCTGATATTTTTCGTCGGAGCCGCATTTTTAGGGAAGATCTATTCGAGCGAGCTCCTGAAAAATCGTTAACTTAAGTTCCGTGAAAGAAAGGAAGAGTGATACGAAACATAATACTTATATCGTTAATAACAGATGAGAGAAAGAGATAAAGGGGAGAAAGAGAGCAAGTGTGTGTGTGTGTGTGTGTAGATGTGTTTTGTCCTAGCGCGACGCTATACGAAGTTTTCGAGTTGTACGATAGATTCTCGAGGATATCGGCACTTGTTCGATGTTTTATAATATATTCTGATATTTTAATAACATAGAAATGAATGACGTGTGCTTATATTCTTTAGAAGTGTACAAAAGTAGACATTTTCTTCTTTTTTTTTCTTCTTTTAAACCAATTTTCTTTTAGTGGAGAAATCATTGTTTTATTCGCGTTCTACTCGAAGTCATCCACGAGTACAAAGTTCCTAAAGCAGTGACTGTAATTATACTTACTACAATTAAAATACATTGTAAATACGTGTATAAGGGAAAAACGAGTTGTCCGTGAAACGAGACAGTGAGTTTATTATAAACACTTTATCCGCGCTTTTTTTCACAATTTTTACACAAAAGTTTAAAGTCAACAAGTTTTGAGAAAAGGGGACAAATTCGAGCCTTGTGCTGTGCTTTGTCTTCTTTCCTCCTCTTCGAATGAGAATTTCTCGTGCGTATCTTACGTTAATTACTATTTATAGTAAGTAAATAACACCTAAAAGAAAACAAAAATAAGAAAAAAAATTTAATAGTGAAAACTGTGGAAATATCGAATTTCTCGATATTTAGCATCCTAGTGAAACAGATTCACTTAACGTTTTGCCAGAAATATGACAACGAAGAAATTCGATATTTAATTCACGGTCTTTTCGCATAGAGACGTATTGATAAAACAAAACGACAAAACAAACTCCTCCACATATCCATGTTTCTATATAAGCTTTGCATGTAAATACACAGCATTTTTCTTTTTACCCATTTTTCCAGACGATATATACGAAACAAAAAAAAAATAACAAAAAATACGAAGTTCCATAGATTAGAGAGAAAGCACGATATCTGACAATCCGTGCTGCATTGACTGGTCAAAATAAGAAGTAGGCGTTGTAAACACACTTAAGATGATGATAAAAGGATGTAGGCGTCAAAAGCGAAGACATACGATATAGTATACACATAGTTTGTAAGGTACACAACATAATAAACTTCGCCGATGCGAAAAGAGAAGGAAAAAAAACCAAGGGCTATGATCTATACGTTTGTGCAGATGTGCGCGCGTACGTGTGTGCATATACGCACGTATTACTATAAATAAATAAATAAATGTATTTATGAACGATTATACATAACAATTTTAACTATATTGAAGAAAAGAGGAAAAACATTATGAGTACACAACTCATGTGCGCATGGTCTCGCGTGTAGAGCGTATCGTCTTTATAAATATGCATATACAAAATAACCATGCAAATCTATGAAAAAATGAAAAACTGAATGTATTGTAAATAGTTAGCGAACCGATTATCGATTTTAACGTTTATGTGAGGTATCGTGGGAGATCAGCCGAGTGTGTATATATTATGTTTTAGCGATGGATGTAACGTTTTTTCACTGACGAAGACGAGGAGAACGAGAAAGGGAAAAAACCCTCTATATATGTACATGTGAATTTTTATTTTGCAACTTTCTCCTCTCCTCGGATTCGTCTCTCGTACGAGGAAACACTAACACTGCACGGCGGCGTACGTGTAAATTTATGTGGATGGGAAGGGGCGAGAGCAAAAAACGACGTGAGATCGCCGCGTTTTTACCTGTACATTATTATCCCGAATATAGTAAGCTACATATGCGAGAAAAAGTGAGAGCGAGAGAGAGAAAGAGAAAGAGAATGAAAGGTAGAGCGAGAGAAAGGGAGAACGCGAGTGAGAGATAGAGGACGAAGAAAAGAGGGAAGAGGAAGACGTTTTTTGCACTGGCGAGGGGCGCAGCGATTGCTCATTGACCAAGAGAACGCGCATACGAAAACTCGAGGGAAGGAAAAATAACGATAAATTTAAAAAAAAAAGTTCCTAAGCGACGTGCGCATTCGCACGAGCACACTGTACGAGGCAAAACGTCAAAGAAGCGCACGGCATATAGGGCGGAAATAATTGCGGGAGAAGAGATGCGATTTTTCTCGCAGCTGAGATATACGACGACACTTGTGTATAGATATATTACCGATAGGAAATGGATAAGGGAGAGCAAATATGAGAAAAAGTATAATAACTGCGTAGATTTTCCAATGTCCCCCGAGCCCCTCTTCCATCTCTCGCACTTCGTGCAACATGATAGCGTATCCCACGGTCGATGTAGAATTATTATTTTAGCAATTATTATTATATTATTAATATTATTATTATTTCCATTATTATTAATATTATTTCAATACATTTTAACTTTTATTATTTGAAAATAAAACGATGCAAAGATTTCAGTTGATTTTCTGAGTTTTTTTTAATTTTCTCCTTACCACTTTTCCTTTCATTTTTGTTATCTTTTCCTTTATTTATTAAAATTTTATTGGGTTTCGGTGCAATTTATTGTGTTAGCGGTAGTAAAAGAAAACTGCGCGACACTGTAAAACTGAAAATGTGCAGTATGTGACTGCAATAATATTCATGATTATTTTGTATCTAACACCACAACGTTTTTTATGACTGCGTTTGATGTCCGTAGTATCCTTTTTAGATGAAAATAATTGTTCGTCACATCGTTAAGTCGTTTCTAGACATTTTCGGGTGTGAATTACACCACCGTCCTGCCGCACTTTATTGACTGTAAATACGAAATAATCGATTAGACGATGGAATAACGTATTCGCCATTTGATGTATTATTTCGCAGATTAACTTTTAGATGTCTTGAAAAAAGTCTCGCCGAGAAAACGAGGCAAGTCATGGTATACCGATAGTAGAAAAATATTAAGAAAACTGAATAAAACTTGTAATGTTTTTTCGGAAAATTAAGAAAACGAACAAGCGATTAGTAAACTTCTCGATACAATTAATGTGTATTACGTGTAAGGATCGAAGAATGAATGAGGATGATATGTAATAAAAACACGGACGAATGTCTTTTTTATTCAAAAATGTAGTTGGCAAAAAAGTAAGAGAAAAACTTTGGGTGAATTTAGAAGTCGAGTTTTTCGAGAAAGAGAGCACGGTATAACGAGTTTCCTAAAAATCGTAAAAGGCTGACAGCCAGAAATTGATTTCGATTTGAAAATATTGAAATATTTTTTACTGAAAATTTCGATTGTCATAAAAGTTGAAATTTTTGCGAAAATCGTAAGTTGTATGATTAGAAAATATAAAAACATTATATAGTTAAGGATCTTTTGAAACCGAATTTAAAGGTTTTTTTTTGAGAAAATACGTGCATCATAGAATATTAAAAATGGTGAAATCAAACGTATATTCTTTTTAATTAAAAAAATAAAAGAATCTTAAAAGTTAATCATAAGGTTTTATGAGACTCGATGGAAATCAGCGATGTATAAACAAAATCATATCATTCTTAAGGAACGTTAATGTTAACATCTAGGTACGCAACAATATTATAACAATGATTATTACCATTATTATTACTACTTACAATTATACAATTAGTAATACATTGTAATTGTATAATAAACTGCGTCATAGATACTATAATAATTCTTCGTGTTTCATTCCATTAACATTTCCCTCTTTTTATGAAGACATTTTATTTGAAAAAATACTTTGTATTATATCTTTTTTTTTCATTTTTTTTATGTTGATGAAGAAAAATAATTCCGATCAAATAATTAAATCAATTTAAAAAAATGGATTTGTTTAAAACCGCTTGGTTGATCTATTTTTGTTTCGTTTGATGTTTTTTCATTCAAAAGTGGTAAGTTAGTGTAGATCTACATGAATCTATTTTTTTTTTTAATAGAAGTTATGAAAATCAAATAAAATAATATTTAAAAAATAATAGCCAAGGTATGGACGTAACCGAATAGTTCGATACTTTTTTATTTCTTCTTTTTTGCATTACACAATTCATGTAGGTGTAAATCAATTTCTGCAATGTTTAAACATATATAAAGCTAATATAATACTTTTTATTTCACTTTAAAGTTTTTAACAATAACTTTTGACTCGTGTATTTTTACGAGTTTTTTTCGAGTAAAAACTCGAAAAAATTTCGATTTTGATTGCATGAAGTTCATAAATATTTTCGGAGTTTTTAAATCTTATTAGTTTACTAAATGAATGTACTGGCTAAAAAATATGGGCGATTTTAATACATTATTTTATCATTTACACTATTTTATTCAACTTTTATCAAAAACATTGGAAGAAATCTTCGAACTACTCGATCCACCCCTAAGCCAAGGGCGTAAGTTTTAATATTTTTATCAAAGGAAAGTAAATATTCTAATTTTTTAAAGTTTGATTTATTTTCAATTTTGAGAATGAAAAAAAGGTTCACATACTTTCTTTTCCAATTTATTTCAATTGGTGTTTTGAATAAGTACGAAGAATTGTAAATGACTTAAATTATATGGAGGAACATATAAATAAACATAGAGCTATTATTATTTAAGACAGATTTTTCATAAAATGTTTGTGTAACAGTTTGAAAATACATTTATAATGTTTTTACCGGTATCGTTTTAACAATTTTGATAAATCAAGGGTTGAATTTTTTCAATATTGGCCGAATTTGGTAAGGTGTCAGCTAATTTGGCCAAAACGCACATTTTACGCTTTTGCACCCTACAAAGCCAATATCGCATTTGGGGCGTTCCTAATTTTTTTCTTGGTAGTACATATAGTATAATTTAAAGTCTTTCTCAACATTTTTACCGAAAGCATTTATAGAAGGAGGAAGAAAATATTCCGCTTAAGGTGACCTAATTACCCCAAGTTACCTTATATTCAGTACCAATATGTCCGATGAACCATCATTGTTCTGCTCAATAATGCACTCTACCGTCCTCTATTCTAAATCGTCTAAAAATGGCATTTCAACGAAATTTACAAACCAATCTAAAAATTTCGTTCAAATGCCACTTTTAGGTAAGTATAGTACAGTGTATTCTTGCGGAGGACAATGATGCCTTGGTTTTGTATTTATCAAAACATATATTTTTTTTAATTAATTAAAAACTGTATCAGTCGCTCGGTCGATAACAGTGGATAATTGCATTGCCTTAAAGAGAAAGTTTAATACATTGTAACTACTTAATTATAAATTAATTTCTTAAAATATATTGTTGCATGATTTTCATGATTTCATAAAGTCTCTTACCACTAGGGGTAAAGAAGGGCGCTGCAATGAAAAATCGTATGTAGGTAATGATGTAAGCGGCTTTATTATCTAGTATAGGTTCACATATACAGTGGTATCTACCTTACCTACAATTACCAATATAACAAATAAATTTGCAAATTGAACACATTAAGTTTCAATTTTTCATTCCATGAATGTCAATTAATTACAAATTTCAACCGATATTGCAGAAATTTTTTAAACGGTTTCGCGTCATCTGTCCAGGAAGTGCGCTTCGAAGTATATACTTCTAAATTGCTTGGAATTCCACGCCATGACTATAAGTATAGTGTATGTACACTCCATCACGAACCGTTTTTGTGGAGACTCCCTTACGGCCCTTACGCTGGTAATCCAGGGTTGGTATAGTTATATGCCATTCCAAATGGCTAACTTCAGATCGATCCAGCCGGCTAATTTCATATCATATCAAGAGTAAGTATCAAGACGAACGAATAGTTGGTTCGCTTCAAGTTGGCTTTTTAATTTTATACATATTATTATAATATATTTAGTTTTTGTTATAAGTTGTTTTTTTTATATTTTTTGTTATATTTAGCATAGTAATTAATTCTTAACAATAATTTATTTAGAGCAAATCGCATGATTATTAATTAATATTCTAATATAAAAAAGGTCGAATTCAGGAGACCAAAATGCATAAAAGTAAAGCATTTGTAAATAGTGTAAATACTTAATTTGAAAGGCGCGCAAAGTCTATTAGCAAAATGAAATTGCTATAAGGTAGAGCTAGGTAAAATCAGCTGATTACTTGACTATAGCCAAGTCTGATTTAAGTAACACCAGCGCCAATATAGCCATATTCAATTTCCATAATGTGGCGAAAGTTCTAATTAAATGTAGATAGGGCATTAAAATGTATTGAAATTTTTTTAAATGTATTTTTTTCTAGATTAAAAGGTTCAGTACAAATATCCCATTATGATAATATTTGATGCCAGTTTATATATTTACAGTTATCGCACCCCGTAAGGTACAGTGCCCTCTGTAAACACCGTGCGGTAGGCCCATAAGAACTATGCGCTCTACAATGGTTCTTGCGCCCACCGCACGCAATTTTATAGATGGCACTGGTAACTTACGGAGTGCGAATAGTTCGCAACAGAATATATACGCTATAGGTACTACCTCCATACTGTGGTGGGTGCTGACTGCTGAGATGTGTGAATTCTGAATTACTTTCGAACACGCAGACGGCACAGGCAGACGCACTGTATATATATCGTTTATATATAGGTAAAACGCTTCAAGGTTTGTACTAATTTGTAGAGCCTACTTAAAGTGAT
>JAPYZP010003760.1:1091-12187 GCA_030522985.1 Torymus sinensis | reverse complement strand
CCTTATGTTGTAGTTGTATAGATGCAAGTTTGCACTTTGCAGGGTTGGAATGGAGCACTTGAACAAAAGCAAATGGTAAAATTCTCGCGAACGCTGTTACTATTCACGAACCACCAACGATTACTCGCTAAAGGATAGCGTATAATCCGCACACACGGCCAAAATGTCACGACATCGCGATGTTCGGGCTATGAACTATTCTGACGGTAAGCCAAATATGAACGTATTTGAGGTTATGAGCCAATATTTATTCTCGAAACGTGTGTATACCTCACGCTCAGTTCCGATGAAATAATTTAAAAAATTCCTTCGCAGAATACGACGGCTATGACGACGTCTATGGGCATTCCGTCGAGGATGACTACTGCGTTTCCCCGGGCGGTAAGTCTGTGTTTTATTCGGCGTGACGCTGATGAGCGGGCCTCAGAAACGTAGCATTACGTTGTTTTGCCGTTTCGTCATACACCAGTGACTGTGCCGCGACGTGATTCAGATGAATATAATATACGCACTACGCACGTAAGCGTGGTTCATTGGCCCTTTGGTCACTGGAATTACACTTTCTGACGAAGCGAGATTGCTGTGTAGGGATAATTACATTGTATGTTGCTCCCTCTGATGCAACATGTTTACCTCTGAAATTATAAAACGGCAAAACAACTGATGCTTTCATTAGAGGAATCAGTGCTATTTATTGGTAATAAGCAATAAGAATATGTTTACAATGGTCTTTGTTTGCAGCTGAACAGTTTATGTTTGATCGAAGCAGACAGTCCAATATATCGTCGTTTTTTACTGAACCGGATATTGTTGAGGACAATGAGGAGGAGGAAGAAATACCTTCCAGTTATAAACTGCCAGAACTTTCTGAGCTTGACGCAGCCAAGCTAATCTCGTGCACTGAATCAATTAAAAATGTTATCGGTGATTCGTATCCAGAATCAGAATTAAATAAGAAAATTATGGAATTTAATTTTAACACGGAAGCAGTGCTCAATTCAATTTTAAATGATGAAGTAACAAAAAATGAAAAAGGTATTTGTTTTGACGAATTTTAGACTCAAACTTTTTAGTATAAAATACTCATATTTACATTATCATTACGTTTATTTATCATTTCTAGATAAGAAGACAGAAGTGGAGAAAAACATTGCTGGAGCACAAACAGGTGAGAAAAGTGAAACATCACTTGATTAATTCATTAAAGTATAACCATCTAAGGTAATATTTTTTTTCTTTTTTCATGATATTGCATCATTTTGTTGGCAAGGTAAGGTTCTAAATCTGAAAATGTTTCTTGTAGTAATAGTAGCCAGCCAACAAAAATAAACAAAAAACTCTCCAGTTTAATAAATGCAAATGATAAATGGAGCCTTAACAAAGACTGCGAAAAAAGTGTTGAAAGTCAAGAGTTTTCTTTGCTTTCTGAAATGATCTCTAAAACGTCAAAACCATTAGAAACTAGTTCTAGTACAAATAAGTCATTCAGTTCTCTTGCCGACTTAAGTGCTCATCATTTCAATTTCTCTGAAAAGAAAACTAATGCATCACCTAGTTTTTCAATCCCAAAAATGAATTTTAACACATCAAAATCATCACTTACAAATTCTAATGCAACACCTTTTACTTCCCTTGCTGATTTAACTGCCCATCACTTAAATATCTCAAGCAAAGCTGAAGAAAATTTAACAAAAAATACTAATTCTCCATCCGGTTTTACTATTCCAAAAATTAATACTAGTAGCCAAAAAGCAGGTAGTCCATCTTTTTCATCCCTTGCTGATTTAACAGCTCATCATTTGAAAATAAGTGAAACAAAAAATGATACAACAAATACTAATTCACCTTCTCCGTTTATTATTCCAAAAATTACTTCTAATACTCCAAAATCAGATAATGCACCCTCCTTTGGTTCTCTTGCTCAGTTAACAGCCCATCAATTAAAAGTTGAAAAAACTAATTCACCGACTAGTTTTGTCATTCCAGACCTTTCTAAAGTTAAAATAGAGAAATTTTTAAATGATGATAGACTTCAAAATAGTCCTGATTCACCATCTGGTTTCATTATTCCTGACCTTTCTAAAGTTAAAAAAGAGAAATTCTTAAATGATGAATCACAATATACCCCTGATTCAATTTTGAAGGATGTTTCCAATTTAAACCTTCAAGAAAAATTAGATCCCAATATAGTTATTAAAACTGAAATGGACTTAAGTGATTATCCTAAAAACATAAAAAAGGAAAAACTAGAAGATACTAACTGTAACAGAAAGTTCAATAATTCATTAAAATCCACAATAGAGTCTATTAGATATGAATGTCACTTGAATTGTATAAATAACTTTATTATATCACAAAAAGCAATGTCATCGTTTGGTAAAGTGTTGTGTAAAACTTATAGAAGACATATGCCTTACACAAGGAAACAGATAAAAAAATCTGAAGAAGAATTAAAATCAGTGATACACTTTGATTTTTCAAGTCCATCACCAGACACTTTAATTACTAAGCGAATAATAGGAAAGAAGATGAATTTGTAGAAATTTGTAAATGAGTGATGATATATATTTTAAATATGATAAATTATTAAGGTTACGATTAATTTCAATGAGGCGATTAATTTATACTAAAACATTTTCTTTTTGTTTTTGTTAATTTTTTTGACTTAATAATGATAATTTGACAAGCTTGTCTAATCTATGATTTTATTATACAGCGAAGTGTATATAAAGTAGTGTAAATGTATATTTTTTTTACAAAAATATACAGATATTTTATAAAAAAAACCATATCAATGATTTATTTATCAACATACTTGTACTTTACATTTTTCTTTATGTTATAAAAAATTTTGCATTTTATAAAATCAGCAGTTTTTATAGGTAATATTAAGTTTTAGCTATTTTATTTTATATATCCTATTTTTATACCAATATTAATATGTACTATTTTTAGGTTGCTATTATTTTACAAGAATGTTTAGTATTTAATTTACATTTTCAAAGTATGATGGACTTTTAAAATTTACTTCTTGTCAACGTACATTGACCAGAAAAAAATCTGATGCACAGTAATGTTTCCTATGTAACTGTGAATTAATATTTTTAATACAAATTAATGCATTTCATTTATTTTTATGTAAAGAATTAGAATAAGTTTTGAACCTTTTCGAATCAACCACTCATAATAAGGTTTTATAGCAGGAAACAAATCAACATTGCCAAAACTGGTGCCACAGATGGCAAAACCAACTGTAAAAGTAGTTCCAGCAGCTTCTAAGAGTATAGTCAAGGGATTCGATGTGAGCAAAACAGAAAATACAGATCTCCTCACCACACCTAGGTCACAGAGTCCAGCCTCGGAGAGGAATTCACCAGATCCATCTTCAAGGGAAGATTCTAATCGTAAAGGAAGGAAAGAAACCACAGTTTCAGCTTTAGCCAACAAAGTAAGTATTATATTTTTCAAAAAATAAATATTCACTATCATATTTCGATTTTCCAAAATGACCTCTTCATACATACCCTCTATAAGTCATTCAAAATTTCTTTCTCTAATCATATTTAATCAATCCAGTCAAAGTCAGACACATCACGAAGCCAGTCGCCCGCCACATCAGAACCCGAAGTGGAGCCTCGTGTGAAGACGATCGAGGAGAAACGCGACGCGCTGGCCATTTACAAAAGCAAGCGCGAGGGTTGCAAGGAACAGCTTCACCTCATCGTAGTCGGCCACGTGGACGCAGGTAAGAGCACACTGCTGGGTAGGATGCTCTGCGATCTCGGCCAGGTGTCACAGAAGCTGTTACACAAGTACCAGCAAGAGAGCAAGAAGATCGGCAAGCAATCGTTCGCTTATGCGTGGGTGCTCGACGAGACTGGCGAGGAGAGGTAATTTCGTTTGCAAATTTTAGTTATTTTTAAGACAAAAAGGATGCCTTATGCTTTTTTTTAATCGTTTTGGAAATAAATTAAATAATTGATTTCAATAATAAAAGTAATAGTGCATTACATTAGTGCGATGATCGAAAACTTTTTTTATTGAATGCAAAAAGCCAAGTTGCGGGCATTTCAATTGGAGTTGGAGTGCCCGCATTTCATGCATGTTTAAAAATTTGTTTCAAAATGAAAATATTTAATTCCAAATTATCTTCGTTATTTCTCTATTACTTTTATTTCTTCCAAGAATTCGTTTGTTATCAAAGAGGAAATTTAGCATATCTAATATGCAAAAGATTATTTGGTTAATGAGTACAAATAATCTAAGTATAATTATTATTTCCAGAGAGCGCGGTATCACAATGGACGTCGGCCACTCGAGATTCGAAACGAACAGCAAGTCCATCACTCTGCTCGATGCTCCCGGCCACAAGGACTTCATCCCGAATATGATAATGGGCGCGACGCAGGCCGACGTTGCCCTATTAGTCGTCGACGCGACAAGGGGAGAGTTTGAGACTGGTTTCGATAGCGGCGGCCAGACTCGAGAACACGCTCTGTTATTACGATCTCTAGGTAAAAACTCTGCAATTTTGTAAGAAAATGTATAGGTACTTAAAAGATTTGTGAGAAGTGACGTGAATGATTTCTTATCCTTTCAGGTGTAAATCAAATAGCAGTAGTAATTAACAAATTGGACACGGTAGACTGGTCCAAGGACAGGTTCAACGAAATCGTAAACAAGATCGGCTCCTTCCTGAAGCAGGCCGGCTTCAGGGACGCTGTCACGTACGTACCCTGCAGCGGGCTGATGGGAGAGAATATCGTTAAGAAGGCTTCGTCGTCCGAACTTATTAGTTGGTAAGTCAATTTCGCTAGTTTCTATGATAATTGTAAGACGTCTGTTTATTAAATATCCGTGACATTGCTCTTTAGGTACACAGGTCCTACGCTCGTCGAAGTCATAGACAGTTTCAAATGTCCCGAACGTCCCGTGGACAAGCCATTCAGGTTCTCCGTGAACGACGTATTTAAGAACGTCGGTTCTGGATTTAGCATTTCCGGGCATATGGAAACTGGCATGGTCGCGGTCGGCGACAAAGTTGTCGTTCTGCCTCGCAACGAACCTGCCGTAGTCAAAGGTACCCATAATCACATTAAAAAAACTTTTTTTTTAATAATAACTTTCACTTATTGAAAAACAATGCTATGTCTTCACAGCTATTCAAATAGACGAAAACAACATATCCTACGGATTCGCAGGCGACCAAGTCTGCCTGATCCTGTCAGGCATAGACCAGCAGAACCTCGCGATCGGTGACATCGTCTGCAGCCCGCACAACCCGGTGCCCGTGACGAGCTGCTTCCAGGCCCACGTCGTCGTATTCGCTATAAAAATGCCGCTCACGAACGGTATGCCCGTGGTGCTGCATCAACAGTCACTCGTCGAGCCCGCGACCATAAGCAAACTCGTAGCTCAGTTGAATAGGAGTACGGGTGAGGTCACGAAAAAGAGGCCGCGTTGTTTGTTGAAGAACTCGAGCGCTATCATCGAGATTGCAACGCAGAGGCCGATCTGCGTCGAGCTGCACAAGGACGTGAAGCAGCTCGGCAGGGTTATGCTCAGAATCGACGGGACGACCATCGCGGCAGGCCTCGTCACGAAGATCAAATAGGGAAATTTTTAGGTTTTTGTATGATACGATGCGATAACGATCTGATCCTTTTGTGCTCCATGAAGGTTTTTTTTTAATTTTTATAGTAATCAATTTAGTTCATGAATTAGAAAAGCATTTTTTTTTATTGTTTGTTGAATTACGTAAACTAATTTAGTTTGTTATGATTTATTTTTAGTTTTGAATTCTAAAGTGAAGAAATGAAATATTCAAGATCATTTTGTGTTTTTTATGCTGAACATGTTAATGCTACACTTCACTAATTGGTGTGCCTATAGTAATTTATTGAAAAAGACTATTAAAAAATTGAACTCTAATAGTTAAAAAATATTTTACTTAAAACAATTAAAAGTATAACATGATTTTATATGTTTCAAATGAAATCGCATAGAATAATTAATTGGGCATGGAAGGATTACAACACTGTTAGAGATTATAAAGTCTTTTTTTTTTTTAATAAAGATTTTTGCGAGAATCAATTTTTTATAAAAACGCTTTAATACTTTGAAAAAGTCTTCAAAATTGTTTTATTTTTAATAAGATATAAAATAATTTACATACAAAAATTGTATAACTCATATTGGTGTTACTTATATTTAATAAAGTTATGCGTTAAAATATAATTTTTAGAAAAATTTAATACATTATATTACAATTAAGTTAGGAGCTAGATGATTTTATCTGCAAGTAGAGCAACCACCAATACTCATATTTGGTGCATTGCCAGAATTAGATGGTCCAAAACCACTTATCCTGGGACCACTTGATTGACCCGAGCTAAAATAAAATATTTTCTTAGTTTGAAAGTTTATCAATTTACACAATTATGATAATTATATTTTATTTTAATAAATATTTTTCCAACAACTCTTCAATAAATATCAAAATTTTTTTTGAAAATAAAACAAATTAAATTTGTTTTAGACACAATTTATCTATAAACATTTTTAATAAGTAATTGTCATATTTTACAAATAAAAATAATATATTTACTTTTAAGAAGCGGAGAAATATTAATTTTTTTTTTTAATTTAGTCAAAAAATAGTTTTGACAAAAGTATAAGTACCTTGTTAAACGTCTATTCCGTGCATTAGTAGAGGGATGTATCAATGTGTCCACACTGAAAAAAGGTAGAAATTATTAAAAACGAAAAAAAAAATAAAACAAAATTAAAATTTTCAATTATAAATTATATCATTACAAGATAAAAAGTAATTTAAATCACAATCTACCTAAAAGCTTAAATTAAATCGTACAATTATATATAAATGCCAAAACCAACGATCTTGTTGGTTATGTGCAACATACATAAACAAATATACTATACATATTCGAACGCATATATAGCTTTACTTTCATGACACGTTTTCTATACAAAAAGAAGCATTCAACTTAGAAAAATCACGGTGGTACTCACAAATAATAAGCAGCGTCGAAAAGTGCTCCAAAAATTCTGATGATACTCCGAAAAGGTCTGACGAGGGCTGAATCCGAGTAGCTATTCATCTTTTCTTCTTTTCAGCTTATAGCTGTAACACTTTTTACTTTGGAAATCAAACTAGCCGGATGTCAATCGCTACGGGCACAATTAAAGTGACGATTAAAAGTTTCCGCAACAAATGATAAATACCCACGCAAGACTTATGACGCTTTCACGACTAGTCGTGATATCATGACATATAAAAGAGTACAACAGTAAGCAGCTGACGTGTTCGGGAAAGATGTATATTGCGTGCTTGTTTTCGTGAGCTTTCGCAACCGCAAGTTGGGCACAGTGGCGTGGCAACAATGATAACTTGGCGTGGGTGGGAAGTTTAAATGTTTCTGCTATGTAAATATGGAAAGTTGTTTTTCTGTTGAAGATAATATTACTAAAATAGATAAATAAGTTTTAATCACCGTGAAATCATGTTTTGAAGTAGAGTTTATACAAACTTATTTAAGAATATGATAAGAAGTTAAATAACAAGATCTCTTTGAGGTTAGGAGATAGCATCAGCTGACGCTTATCAACTGCAAATATTTGTCCGTAAAGTTAAATAAAAATTATCCCGCAAATTCGAAAGAATGATTCGAGCATGTTCGAAAACAGTGTCTTTCAAGCTCTGCGAAAACCTAAAGTAATTATTGCACTTTTTGACATTCTTTTACACTCCAAAAAAGTATTGTGTTCTTCAAAATTTACAATCATTTATTCTTTGTTTATTGACTTTCAGTCCGAAAATATCGAAACTTCAAGTGAGCACAATGTCGAATCCACTTATTGCAGTCTGTCAGATGACTTCCACATCTGACAAGGAAAAGAACTTTGAAGCTGTTAGTAATTTGGTAGTAGAAGCCAAACGAAGAAATGCTTGTGTATGAGATTTCTCTAATTTTTTCAATAAAATTGTTGATGTTTTTCTCAAGAATGATTTTTTCAGATTGCTTTTTTACCTGAGGCATGTGACTATCTAGCTGACAATAAAGCTGATGCTATATCAATGGCTGAACCATTAGATGGTAGAACGGTACAGCGTTATCAAGAGCTTGCACAAAAAGAAAATATGTGGCTTTCACTTGGTGGAGTTCATGAAGCTGTATGTTATTTAATCAAGTACTTTTAATTTATAAAATAAAATATATATTTGTATTATTAGGATTAATAGTAATTGATAATAATTATTTGCAGTTACCAGATAAAGCTAAAACTCAAAATTCTCATATTATAATTAATAACAAAGGAGAATTAGTATCAACCTATAGAAAAATTCATTTGTTTGATATGGAGAATAAAGAAACTGGTGTCAGGTTGATGGAATCTGATTATGTTCAAAAGGGGAGTGATATTGTAGCTCCAGTATCATCACCAGTTGGAAAGATAGGCTTAAGCATTGTAAATTTTTCTTTCATATATATTTACAATTTCATTAATTCACATATAATATGATAAATTGTATCTTCCAGTGTTATGATATGCGTTTTCCAGAATTGTCATTTTGTCTTCGAAATATGGGAGCTCAAATTTTAACATTCCCTTCAGCTTTTACATATCAAACTGGAGCAGCGCATTGGGAAGTTTTGCTAAGAGCTAGAGCAATTGAAACTCAATGCTATGTAGTTGCAGCTGCTCAAGTGGGAACACATAATAAAAAAAGAGTTAGCTGGGGTCATGCTATGGTAAAGACTTAAAAAAATTATATTGAATGTTTAATAATACAAATTTTATTGTAAATAAGCAAATCAAAATTAATTTTGATTTACTAATTTAATTTCTAATCTAATTTCTAATCCTATTTAGATCTAAAAAAATTAAATTAATTTTTTAGATAATTGATCCATGGGGAACAGTCATTGCACAATGTATGGAGAAACAAGGAGTAGCAGTTGCAGAAATAGATTTAGATATTATAAATAAAATCCGAAGAAACATGCCAAATAACCAACATAGAAGAACTGATTTATACCCAAATTTGTTACCAAATAATTCGTAGACTCATTGTTCTGATGTAAATATTACTTTATTAACATGAAATTATTTATAATGTGTTTTTTATGTGATGTAAAAAGAATTCCATAAGATTAGAAAGTTAAGCATAAATGTGAATATTTTTCTAAAATAAATTTTATTACAAGTAGTTATATTTCATCTTGATGGTTTTTTTTTTCATTGCAAACATACAAACATCTTCATACATGTTTCACCTTCTTAAGTTATTAAGAATTATTTAATTGTAATTTGTAGATAATTACATAAATTACAAAGTTCATTAACTTGATTTACTCTGGCAGTACATACTGTCAGCACTGTCACCCTTATTTTTCAGTCCAAGTAAGTCACCATCAACACCATTCAATGCCCAATTATGTTCACAAATTTCTAGTGCCTCCCATTCAGACTTGAAAGCTGCTTTTGGATCTGGGGGCATTGACATAGCTGCTCCTGAGACTTGATCTTGCAGAAGCCTTGATGTGTCAGCTGCATTGTTTTCTCCAAGGACTAGAGTGTAAATTGATCGCAGACCAAAAACATTAAGGAAATACCATGAGGCTGACGAAACCCAAGCAGCATCAAGGGTTTGTAATTCTATGCCTCTTTGCAACATTGGCTTAAATCTGAGAGTCAACGGAAAAGGTACTTTGGCTGTAAAATTGAATAAAACATTAAAATATTATTTGCATATAAAATTATTTCATGTAAAAGTTTGTTTAGATGAGATAGATTACTTGTAACAAAACCGGAAAACATCCAGTTTATCCAGCCTCCAATAAGAACCATAGGAATAACATTAGTAACATTTCCTTTAAGCATGTCTGTCATCATGCTAGGATCTGTCATGGGGTTTTGGGAAACTGGTGCTCTTCTTTGCGTCTTGAAGTAACCAGTTTCCTCATTGTTGAAGAAATGCCTCCTTGCAAGAAATGCAGTTTTTGGAATGTACTGTCCATTTTCCCTAAGCAACCTGGAGCGTATCATGACTTGGCTAAAATACAAATGCAATAAAAGATGAGTTAAAACATGTTCAATATCAACCCTACATCTCGTTAACTCAATTGATATTATAAAAATATCTTTTGAATACAAATAAACAAAATGTAAATTAAAACCTAATTTCAGAACATTTTTACCACTGCACTTCTCTAATACAATTGTAAATCTATGATTATTAAGGAAAACATTACACCTAACCAAAAAATGCAAACATCCAAAACATGAGCAGCTCTTACCTGTCCTGCACCTGGTGTACCTCAACCTTCTTCTGGGAGGAGAGCAAAATCGACACATAATGCCTGATAATTCCCACCAAAAAGGTTATAACGACGATGGGCAGGAAAACCCAGCCGCGAATATTCGGGTCCAGCAGTAGCTCCGCCATGGCAGCGGGTATATGAATTGACCGAAAATATCACGAGACGCGGGGAGAAAAGTGGCTTTGGAGCGCAGCCTTACTCCATTTTTCCGCTCTGACCAAGCCTATGACGTGCACCCACAACAGACGACACGACACTCCGCACAGTGATCTCGTGCTGCGCGCGCACATGTGTACGATTGATGATCGGGAATCTACTTTGTCGACTGATGTACGGTAGGTATTATAGAATTATCGTCAAAAGTAGATTGTTTAAATAATTTCACATTCTTTGAAAACAAATCAATACTGAAGTAATGTGAACTATTAAAATAATAGTGAACTTTTAATTTATAGCTTACAAAATTGTTGATTTTTAAAGTGTATAGGTGTGCATTATGATTTCTATTAGCCCTCTTCTATCGAATACTCTGTAAATTCAAAATAGTAAAGGAATAAAGGAATCAAGAACGTTTAATGAAAAATTTTTATTTTTTTATTTTTATAAATAGGTACAACAAATCTTTTTTAATACTATTAATCCTGCTTTGGTCTATCAGAGCAAAACAAAAAATTCTTTATATTCTTTAGCGAAAAAAGTACTGGTATCATGACTGGTAAGAAAAGCGGAATGTATACAGCGTACCTGAAA
>JAPYZP010003759.1:0-12173 GCA_030522985.1 Torymus sinensis | reverse complement strand
AAAAACGTGCTTTGCGCGTACTATTGTATATTCTTGAGGTTGTGAATATAATTTTTCATTATGATTTCCTTTTAATTAATTTAAATAATAAGTTCATTAAAGAAAAAGTAGTTTTATTTTTACTTGCGGAAGTGCTGACTGTTTTCTAATCTTTAAATTATTTCTACGTTTTTTGTTTTGTTTTTAAATTCTATTATTTTAAATCAACTTTTCACCTGTATAAACGATACAAATTAAATAAAAACGAAGTAATTAATCGTTGCTTATAATACTGATTCTAATTTGCATAATTAATTAATAGATAATTATTATTAGAGATTGAAATAAAATGCAGCAAATTTTGCTCATATACAATTCTTTTAATAATCAACCTATTAGCAATAAGTATACAATTCTTTTAATAATCAACCTATTAGCAATAAGTTAGCACTTGGAATATTGATTAAATAACATTATTATATAATTTTCATATTTTTCAATATGCGTTTAAATAGTGCACGAAATAACCCTGTATATGCGTGCGTGCGCAAAACTGAATATACCTAGGAATTGAAAAGTTGTTACAAAATTAATTTTATTCCCATCTCAAATAAAATGGCTATTTTTTCCTTCTTTTCAAAATGCGGGAAAAAAGTAAATTTGTGAAAAAAGTGAATTTAATATGAACTAGACCAAATATTTTCCGCCGTTGACAAACACTCCGCATCGTATTCTTTCCCTTGGTAAAAAAACTGGCCACAGTTGTGATGGAAATAAAGTACTATATGTAAGTCGGGAAAGAGTATATTACGCACCTATGTATGAGGAAAACAGCTTTCCCTTATTACATAATGTAGTACTTTTTCTGTAATTTCGTACTGGATTTTAATTCTATGAAAAAATCTAGTTCCAAATTTGGATTCACCAACCTCGAAAACATCCAGAACACATATTGCTTCCTCATACAGGATCAAGCATTCTAACGATGAAAACAATTTTCGAGACAAATAATGTTCAAAATGACGTTTTAAGGTGTAATATGATGAATTTGTTCATTATGAGAAAATTGTTTGTCGTGTGTACATGTGTGTGTGTGTGTGTGTGTGTGTGTGTGTGTGTGTGTGTAAACTCTTTATATCTGAAAGGAGCACTGATTACGCGGCCACGAACTACAGGGCTGGCCTTATGCGCACGCTAATCAGTGCTCCTTTCGACTACTGAAAGGTAATGAAATCATTCTTAATGCCATCATAGACCGTTACAGGAGGTTTTATCGGTACGTCATTAGTCAAAATGACCCACCTAGGCTTCCGAAAATTTATATTAGTATTTTTGAGATATTTACTAACTTGTATGCGAAATTTCACATGTATCTTAATGTTAATTCTATTACCGATAGAACCTCAAGTTTCGAAAAATCGCGTTTTTTCAAACTTTCAGAATATTTTTGGACCTTTGGAGTGCATCTTAGCACAAAACTTGTAGAAGACTTTTTTCTTTAAAATGACTCAAAGAAAACGATAGTATTTTTTTAAGCAAAAAAAAAATTTTTAAATTTGTTTGAAGAAATTGTTAATAACAATTAAAGGCGTCAATTTCAGACTTACTAACCAAAAAATTCGGATTCAGCTGGTCAAAATATATAAGAAAAACTTTGGTAGCCTCGAAGATCTAAATCGGCCACGAACCATAGGTCGGGCCGCTGGACTATAGATAAAAGTCTTCTGATTAGCACAATTATGTTGCAATCATAGTGATACATATTTTTTCAAGGGTGAAATAATAAATAATAGGAATTAGGATTTATTCTTCTATGGACACAAAATTAAATATTCCAATAGTATTTTATAGATTTTTTTTAATTAATATTATCAACAATAATGAAGTGCTTTCTAAAGTCGATAAAGATTTGTTTGTTTAATTAAGAAATTCTGCGTTTTTTAATCGTGGTACTTCATTTACATACATAAGTTTACATCGCAAATAACTTTCGATACAATTTTCCTAAAAATTTGGGAGGATACGTAAAATTATTTTATATTTTACAGCGCCTGGAGTACAGTGTTAGCATAGGTCCCTACGTTTAGGAGAACTCAGTACTGATATAAGAGTTCCTAAACTTTTCTTTCGTATTTTCCATTTATTTTATAAGTTTCCTACAGTGCGATATTAATTGATAACGCACCGTCGTTAAAAGCATAAACAAAATTGTCAATTACGATTAATGAAGAGATTTTCATATATGGAGGTATGTTCTATCTAAAATGACAGTCGTTTTGGAGATTTTTAAAAGCTGTATTTCTTAAAAGATACGCATAAAATTCTATTTTCAAAATTTTGTTATATTTCTTATATTCATCACGGTATCTTTTATGACATCAATCTAGAAAAAAGTTAACTTGAAATTTTTATAATGATAATTAAGGACGTTCTCCGAGAAAACGATTTTCTTGTGATTTTCCTGAAATTTGTAGAAAACGTTTGATTTTGTGTTCTTAGTACATGCTTCAAAGCTCCACGTCTATAGCGGTATTCAAAATAGAAATATTTGACTTCAAAGTTTCAGCGTTAACACGGGATCACACCGACATTTTTTTTATTTTTGGAGTAGTGTATAGAGACTCATGAAGGGTTTCCAACATAAATAATGTTTTTAAATCACAATTTTTGCGATATTGATGAATTTGAGTCGGAGAATGTCCTTAATCGTTGAAAAAGAGATACTGCAAATGTGTTTGAAAAAATTAAAAATTATGAGCACCCACTTATTTTATAACAAAAACCTCCAAAAAGTAGAGCGATGAACCTACTGCTCGCAATAGAACATATGGCAAATTATGGCATCGATTTACACACTTGTATACTTTGGTGTCATGCAATTCTACAAATGTTAAAGGATTTTCCGTAAAATAACTTTAATGTAAATTCCTATGAATTTCGATTTTATTTTAGAAAGAAAGTAATTATAAAGAATCGTTGATACAAGAATTAAAAATGTACATATTTGGCAAGTGCGTGCGTATATTAACAGGCGTCTATAAAAAATACAGACTTTCTTTAAAAATCTCTTTGAAATTCCTATGATTTACCATAAATCAATTTGAAAAAGTTTTAAAGAAGCAATAAGTTTATGTTACAGTTGATGATTGATTTTTAATATTAATACAATTTTTTTTCATACATAGTAACTTGGGACTATTAATATCAAAAGATTTTTTAACACAGAATTCACAAATTTCTTGTATAATGCAAAATGAACATTTCATTAGTTGTCAGTTAATCAAAGTCAAAATAACATGAAAATATATTTCGTACAGAAAAGTCTCTGTAAGTTTATATATCATTACAGAATACATCAAATTTACTTTATTAATTTATAATTTATAAAAGTCTCGCAGATGTGTTTGGAAAAATTTCATGCAAATTTATCTCAAAATAAAATTACACTATTCATTATACCTTGCATTTCATTATATACTTTGCATACCAAAATTTAACAATAATGAAAAATATAGAAACTATTTTACAACAATTTACAAAAATTAAAAACTACTTTTTAACAAAATTTGTAAGGAAAAATTTCTGATTTCAATAAATCTATTTCAATAAGCATAAGTATATTGAAAAATAATAATACCATTTATTCGTCAATTATTAACATATTAAATTCGATTATGTTTCTTATAATGAAAAATAATTTTTTATTTAAAAAAAGCAATTCTTGACTAACTATTTATAACGTTTACAATTATGTTATAAAATAAAATTCTCATGTCATGTTTTTAAATTATGTCATTAATATTTATTAGTTCCAAAGTTATAAAAAGAATTAATAAAACTATTATTTATATAAAAATGTTTTTCTGATCGATAATTTGTAATGATTCTATTTTATTCTACTCTATAATATAAATAATAAGTACAAATTTTTGTTATATTTAATGTAATATATTTCAATATAATCATTATAACTTGACAATAAGTTTCAAAAGTGGCATTAGAATTTTATTTTGAAACATAATTTAATTACAAAATCACATGCGGTTCATTATTAATTTTAATATAAGCAGAACGGTTATTTAATTAAAATAAAATCTTTAATTTTTTGTCGACGTTTTAACTTTAAAATAAAATATATTAAAGCAATATGAAGAGTATACTTAATTTAGCCAATTTAAAAATTTTAATTTTTCGACTGTCAGTTCTGAATTTATTTGGATCATGAATTATATATAATTTTACTTGTCCTACAATAATTTCAATTATTTTATTTTCTATATCATACATAAGTAAACTTATTGTGTAAGACTAATGGAAAATTATCCGTAAAAATAATGCAATTTTTACAGAAAAAAACGTTAAAGTTTACGTGGTATTGAAAGTTCTAAAATGTTATTATTATTAGTATAGTAATTCCTTTCATTAGAGTTGGAATTTCATAGATTCTTAAAAGCTGTCTGAATTCTCCCGATAAAGACGATTCGAGGGGATCGGACGAGCTTTGATTCGAGATCAGATTACAGTAGTCCAGGTGCAGCGTCACTTTAGCTACAAGGCGCCTACGCATGCAACGGAACGCGCCTTATGCTCGGATATCGACTAGGTTGCATGTAATGTTATCGTGTGCACACGCGCATGACTGTCGAGGATTATTAGCCTCACACCTCTCAGAATTTTATTTCGAAACCGCATTTTTTTTCATTTTTTCGAATGGGTTTTGTCTGATGGAGGAAAGAAGCTTTAGGTATAATATGCATATGTATCTCCCAATTCATTGACTACTATTCACCTATTATCCCCACCTTGGGGACTTTCATGATTACTGGATTCGGCTTCCATAGATTTTACTTGCTGTGGATCATTGCTACTATCTGACATACTAGCATCATCACTTTGTAGCAAAGTACGACTTGAGGAAGGGCTACTTTCTTCTGCCATTTGGTTTGAAAAATTAGGAGAGTCTGCACTAGATAAGGATTCAGGAGTTCCAACAGAGCCAGTACTGTTAGCATTAAGAGATGAGAAAGGACTCATTACTGTCTCAGCTCTAAAAACAAATAATTAATGAAAATTTTTAATGAAAAAACTCTAATATTTTATGATATTTATGGGTAAGGTTGTATATTTAAAATAAATAACTTTAGTATAAATAACAATATATTTAGAAAGGTTACCTGGATGGGTTTGCCATTATAGAATTAAAAGCTCGTTTAATAGGTGGCTGCAATAGCCGATCCATTCCAACATTTTCATCAAGTTCAAATTTTCTTTTCATTGCCCCTCCAGTACCACCCAGACAACTTGGTCGAATTGAGATAGGGCTTAAACTTCTTCTGAAAATAAAGGATATGTAATTAAAATGTTTTTTATTTACGTATATTTTAAATTTGTTTACATTATTATTGAATGTTATGTATTTATCAAATTTTATAAAAATAATTTTGAATATACATACCTTGTAGCAAATGCTTTTCTTGTTGGGCTAGGTGACAGTGAACCATTCTTCCATGCAACTGCATGTAAACTAGGTGAATAACAATGACGACCCAAGCCACTCCTTGTAGGGGAAGGTGAGGAACATGATGGAGGCCCAGGTGATAAATTTAAACTTAAAGGGTCAAAAATTTTCTTGGGAAGTAATTGCTTTTCTCCTTTCAAGTGAGGTAATAAAGCAGAAGCTGCTGTCAATAATGATGATGTTGGTGATTCTGTAGATGAATCTTTAAATGATAATCCTTCTGTCTCAAAGGTTAAATCTTCCCATGACTGAGAAATTTGCATTGCACTATGGATTTCTTTTTCATGTGCTGCTTCTCTTCCTGCTACTACATCGATACATTCTTCTTGTCTTAATTGATTAACTCGAGGTGTTAGTCTGGGACCAACACTAACTGCACCACCTGGGCTCTAAAAAGAAAATATTTGTTTATTATAAAAATTAATGTTATTCAAATCCATTGAAGAATATGTTAATACATCATCCTAAAAGGAGTTGAACAATAGAAAATTGAAAAGATAATTAATAATATTGTCAGATATTTTACTTTTCATTAAAGGACTTTAAAAGACGATTACCTTATCAAGAAATATATCACATCTCACATGCACAAACACTCATACACCACAATCATCAATGATTAAATGATAAAAATAAATGATTGGCACTTACACTGGTGCTAAATCTCCTGGCTCGAGGCATATTTGAAAAGACATTAAATGATGTAACAGCATCCCTAAAATGAAAATAACAATATTGCAATATAGTCTCTATCAAGCTGCAAGTCATGCAAAATAATCAGAAAAATGATTGTAAAACTTTATAAAGTCCAAGTGAATAAAAAAAATGTTCAATATACCTAGGTGGAGCAGAGGTAGAAGGTGAAGTGATGGACATGGTAGCGCTGATCTCGTTGATCATGGGTGCACTGCTGGATCTTTTTAGGCTGGCTTGCACTGGGCAATCAACGTTCATTGCGGTTTCTCCAGTGCCTTGGATATTCTTGACGAACATGTTGCCAGTTTGACAAAGCGTTGTTCGCTACACAGCATGTAAGCCAACGACCCATCAAAACTCCTCTGTCAAAGCCTCTCCAATGACAACCAGACGAATTGCTGTCCTCTACCAATTTGGAAACGCCAGAGCTCGGAAATTTCCTCTAGCCATTCGTTGTGCTCGGGATCTTCTTACTCTAGACGACGAAAAAAAGGAGCTTTATTCCACCAATTCGTTTATCTGAATTCGCAAAGAGCGAGGACGCGAGCTCTCAGAATATATACCTGTCTCGAAGTTCGCGCAGAGATCCTCCAGAATGTCGCCCGTCGCTTCGGTATATAGGATGGGAAAAAAACGCCTTTGCAGCGCGCAGTAGCAATGCTGACAAGTGCTCGATAGCAGCAGCTCGGGCCTCGCGCGAATTATCGTGCAGTCTTGAGCTCGAGGCGTGAAAAAAACGTCGCAACGCGCGCCGAGCCTCCCGAAAGCGCCGGTTCTAGGCGCGTCCTCGTCTGCGGTTTCTCGCCCGGTGTCCTCTCTCTCTCTCTCTCTCTCTCTTGCGACTCGCGCGTCCGCCTCGCACTCTCTCACTCTGTAAATGCGTGCGAGTATATGGCGCGCGTTCCCTCTCGATCCCGTCGCTGCTGCCTCATCGACTCTGCGCGATGGATAAGCACTGAGCGCCGGACGGCCACTTCGCAAGAGATTGGAGGGGGGCAGAGAGAGGGTTACACGATCAGCAACAGCAACGGCAGCACTCAGCAGCAGCAGCACTTTTACCTCAGCTCGGGTAGGTCGTCGGAAAGCCGTGCCGGATCAGCGGGATCATGCAGCACGGCAGCAGCAGTGCAATGACGACGGGCGACGGGCCGCGAAGCTCTATAGGTCCGAGGAGAGAGACAGAGAGAGGGCGAGACACGATGAGAAGGACGGAGATCGCGCGCGCGCACGTTTCTCGCGTAGGTATATATATAAGTATATATATTGGCTGATACTTAGAAGCTAGAACTTTGCGAGCTGATATATGGCTAGCTGCTCGGCTCTCCGGGATTTTAAAGTGTCCGAGGCCCCGTCCGTTTTGTAAAAGACACAGCGACGCCTAGCGGACGTCTACTTCTCTCTCTCTCTCTCTCTTCTCTCTCTCTTTCTCTCTCTCTCTCTCTCTCTTGTCGGTCCCTCTCTTTCTAGTCACTTTTCTAGATCTTTTTGGATTTTGGATCTTTTGTTTGGCCTGCGCGCAAGGAGGACTTTGCCCAGTTTTTGTCGGCACCACTGGTCTGGCACGCGAATAGGTACGCTCACATGTATAGAATACTACTGATTTTACTGCACTCTCTATACATATATATGTATATATATATATACACAAACACCGCGCTAGCTATATATATATATTGTAGCTCGCAATATACTTATACGAGCACGCTATTTGATATATTATACTTACGGTTTTGTAATACATGTGCTGTATATGCTCATGCGATGAGAAGCGGAGACCATATGAGAGAACATGATTGTCAAGTCACCACTTTGATAAGAAACGAAACGCGCGCGCGCAAGTTAAGTAGTGTGTGCGTGATGTACATGTTTCTTGCGATGTAGTGTTATGTTTAAGTATAGGACGTTTGAAAAATTCACGCTTTTTTATCGCGCGACAGAGCTTGGTTGTCTATGCAAAAATTACAGACTAAAGGTCTTTTTTAACGATTTCCGATTTCGAAGAAGGCTCTATGCTCTGTAGCTATCACGAGACTACTATATGAGCATTCATTTGCGATTTATATATGTATCTACAACATACTTGCAAATACAGAAAATTTAACGTACAACCGACACCTTTATGTTCATTATGTTTAGTTTCTTAAGGTTGTATTGGCTATAAGACGAAAAAAGTAACAAGTTGTTTAAAATTTGATAGTCATTAAATATCATAAATATAGAGAGCTATGCAAAATTTTAGAGTCTTAACGAGAATAGTAATAAACCAAATTGGCAATTATATTAAAAAAAAAAAAAACATAGATGCAATAGTGTCCGCTTTGAAAGTTCGTGTAATGGTCAAGGTATGTTAGATAAACAAGTTCCATTTTAAAAAATGTCCACTTCGACAATATTTTTTGAAATATAACATAATAACTGTGAAATAAGACGTACAGTCATACCAAAAAGTGACAAAAATGAGCATTAAAGTGTTCTAAAATCGATGTAAAATTGTCTTCACAGTTCTAAAAAGCATTTCATATATTTGTTTACTGTTACTGCTACAGAATATTACTGTTTTTGACGAATTATGCGCGACTAAAATATTTATCTTAAATTTTTGAATGAAACTTTAAGGCCAATACAACTTTAAACAATTAAAAATTTGTTTTCTTTCTGCTAAAATTCAATCCTTATTTTGTACTTATACTTCGACTAAATTTCAACAAAATATTTCATTTGGTAAATTCTTATTTTGTTGGAATATTGTCAAGAAAATTATGATTACTTTAAAAACTTCACAAAGTCGAGACGAGGAAAGTTTTAAAATACTCTTCAGTACCACAAATTTTCATGCTAAATTCCACTAAACTGTGTTTCTATAGTGTAGCAGTCAACTCAGCTAAGTTAGTATACCTGTGAAAGTCTACATGACGAACATGGATTTCAATATTCTTTGTGGACAGTTTGTATAGAAGAGAGTATTTACGAGGCTAAATAACGTTTAGTGGAATTCGACAAAGTTCCAAGAGCAAATATCTATAAAAATACTATATTTTAAATTAGTTTTCGTACAAAATTTTTTGTTCATTAATTTAAAAAAACAAATTTGAAATACCACTAATTTGTCCTATCTTTTGATTCTAAATTGCTCAATTTATATATTATCTAAATTTGTCGATGCATTTGTTTACATAACGAGCGTTAATACTTAAAGTGTATAGCCAAAGCTGAAATGCTTGAAGTTTTACGCGGCGGAAAATAAAATCAGCGCGATGCAGGCTGGCGTCGTCGTCCTCCGAAATATGACCGCGTCTCCTCTATATCCTCTGTAGCTCATCCGCTTAAGAATTCAAATAAAAGAATGCATAATGATCGGGCGAGAGGGGCGGCATTAACCGTCCGCGCTGACCAGTATAAATCTCCCAGCGCCAACTAGACGCGGTAATTTTCACGGGATCGCGCGAGAAACTGTCGGTTAGGGGATGCGAGCACACTTTTTCAGTCGAGCGCGCCCATCAGCTCTCCCATTCCAAGCATCGGGGCGAGAGAAAAGAGCCGCAGGGAAAGAGAGCCAGAGAATAAGAGAGGAAGTATAGGTAAGGGTAAATCCCGTGTACGTATAAGCCACGGGCGACCCTCTCGCCTGGTTTCCTGGTGTGTCGTATAGGTATAGAGTGTGCAGACATTCTTTGAACTCGGACACTTTCTGTGTTATTGTAGCGAGGCCGGGAGCCAGTGGTCTGCAAAAATCTGGCATCCAACGGCTGTCCGAGTTTAGGTTTACGATACGTGAATGATTAACGCTTTATGCTTAAATATATAATAGACTAAGTATGTATTTTTAACATAGAAAAAACATGTGAATGATCGTAATTGTTTCGGAATTTAGTTGAATTATGATAAATTTCAACTTATAGTATTCAACAAATTAATTTGTACAGAGAATTCGAATTTTATTTCATTATTGATATTATACAATTGTTATATCTCTTTTTCATTTTTATAAGTAATTGAAATAACTGTAAAAAATTATATTATTTATATAATTCTTATTACTAGATCAGATTTCTTGAAACAAAAAGTATTATAATTGTGAAATTGTAGGTTTATAGTTTTATTAAGTGTGACGCGCTAACATTTTAACAAAATGTTTTAGTAATACTGGAACTGGAATCTCAAATTAAAGTTTAAACATCAATTAAGAATTTGAGATAGTCATGTAGTGTTTCTCAATCCTGATCCAGTACACTGAAAGGTTAATAAGTAAGAAATTTCACCGGACATACAAAAAAATACTTGACGAAATTGCGCACGAACGTTGTAATAATCATTATTTATTAGGTATTTCAATTTCATTCAAAAATATTGGTTTTGATTTTGCGAAAGACCCTCCTCCTTAAATGGAAAATAGTGAGTTCAAAAACGAAATAAATGAATGCGGTGAATAATCCCATGAATAGCCCATAAATAGCGATGATGAATTGATTTAATTTAATATATCGACTTATATCATTATAGTAGGATTCACTTATCTGATATTGAGTAACATTCACATAATTGAGTAAACCTGCATCAAATGCTTTTAATGATATTTTTTGAAGTTGATAAACATAAGGATGTCCCTTTTTCAAAAGGATAAAAATTGGTTGCGTTATTACAGGTTCTTTAACTATGTACATTCTGATCGAATCATTCCATTGCGTTGCTCTCGCTATATTATCTATATAAAATTTGGACATCGCTACTATGATATTCGTTTCTATTAATTTATCAATAACTTCGTCAGATTTTAATTCCATGTACCTATATTTGAATACATATATAAACATAATTTTAAGATAATACTAATGATTATATTTTATAACAACTATATAATAATAAAACTATAATTAATAATTTTTAATGCAAAAAAATGGCCATTTTTGTTACCGTTTGTAAAGTTCATATATCACTGGATCTTCAGGGTCATTTAGAAAATTTCGGATATCTGGTGGTCCACCAACTAACTGGTCGGCTTGATTTCTCAACTCAGTCAGATTCTGTATAATATGCAAAAATTTACGATCTAATAGCGAACTTTGAAAACCGATACTATATAAGGTAGTTATGAAGAAAGCAAAGAATATCCACATTCCATAAACAATGCGCAAACCAAAATTCTTTGGCAGCCTAGTAGGCACATTGAAAAAAACAGCAACGATATCGATGACTCGAACAGTCTCACTTATTAATTTTGTTTTCTTAATGAACTTACTCAATAAGATAAAAATAAGGTACAAACAAATTAGATACATTAAGTATTTCCACAATTGTCTGTCAAATGGCATAGCCAATGCTTGAATACTCGGCATAGATTCCGGGAGTGTAGCCGTAAAATAAATTTCTGTTGTTCTGCAACGTTGTCATTAGTAAATAAACTTATATAGGATCAGTGTTTTGCAGTGCAATTAGAATTATTTGATAAATTATGAGTATAATAAAATTCTAATATATTGTGAGATCTCAGGTGAGATCTTATGACAAAACCTCACCTGAGATTCTGTTGCAGATACTGCAAAAAATCTTACATACGTGGGTTGTCTGAAAAGTTTCTGAGTTCAACGTGCAAATGACAGCGCATATCAACAAAAGTTGGGGAATATGTTTCTACTTGGAAGATCCTCATTAAAATTTCGGACACTTTGGATGTTCAGTTTTTGTTTGACAATCATATTATAAGTGAGTCGTGAGAGTTTTTCTGAAAGTGGAAAAAATTGAGTATCCGCGAGCTGTCATTAAATATTGGTTTTTGAAAGGCAATACGCCTACGCAAATTAGTGACAATGTACATAAGCGCTATGTCGAGCTGTACTTTGCCATACCGGTGCCGTGCTTTGCTGTGCACAGAAAGAAATTTGGTATTACCCATTGTCCAATACATTTTAGTAACACAGATTTCAGCGATATGTCATTATCCAATATCAATTTGGAATTTATTTGAGTCAAAATTAGTCATACG
>JAPYZP010003758.1:0-13875 GCA_030522985.1 Torymus sinensis | reverse complement strand
CCGCTCGAAAGCGTCCAGCGCCTTGTCCCACCTTACTGAGTTAAACGCGTTTTTAACATCCAAGGTGGCCAGCAGACAGATAGGGCGAGAGTAGTGGTTACCCTGCTCCGTCGATTTGGCAACGTTTACCACTTCTTGGACTGCGTCGCCTGAAGCCGTATTGTCGCGGAGTCAGATCTCCGGCTGCGCTGATGACGGTTTGCAGGCGAGGTTTCAACAGTTTCTCCAGAAGCTTTCTCGCCGTGTCTCATATGCACAGCGGGCGGTAAGATGACGGGCTGTCTGCTGAACCCTTACCCTTGAGATGAGGACAAGCCCCGCCGTCCTCCAACGGGTGGGGAAAATGCCCGCTTTCAGACAGGAGTTAAACATGTCCAGCAAGATGCGCGGGTGACTGCTACTAATGGCTTCGATCAGCTCTGCTGGTAATCCATCCGGCCCCGGAGTTCTCTTATTTCGCATAGATCTTGCTGCGATAGAGTGCTGCTTGCCTGTAAATACGGGTATTTCGATGGGTTCGGGTGGTCCGGTCTTCTTGGATGTTCGGGGAATAGGGTACCGACGATGTTATTGATCGTTAGCGCGTCTCGAGGTGTTGATGAGGCGAAAGACGCCAGTTTGCAGGTAACGATCTTGTACCGTAGTCCCCACGGATCTCTGTCCAGCTCTTCCCCCAGCTCTCGTCAGCATCGGAGCTGGCTGAACTTTATGGCCTTTTTGAGGGTTTTCTTGGCTGCGCCAAGATATGATCACTTCCCGTATAGTCTTCGATCACCTGCCAGTCCTCGATTAGTGCAGCTTGGCGTTAGCTTACCAGGGAGATGTCTATGATCGTCTCCCTATAGCCAGGCCGTCTGAAGGTCGTAGTGGTACCCTGATTGAGTACCATCATACCGATACTGCTCACTGATAAGAAGAATATCGGCATACTTCTCGAAACAGATCTGTTCCAGTAGGTTGTGAGCCGTCCTGCTTAAATGCATGTTGCCCTGCAGAACTACTGCCATTTCTGCTTTGATTTTGCTCGAGGCATATGAAGCACCGTGGGGCGGCGGTGCAACCCTTAGACATGTGGCCTTGACCTCCGCAACGGAAGCACACCTTGCTTCGGTCCGGTCCTTTGCAGTCCAGCCTAAGGTTATCGAAGCCGCGACACTTATAACAGCGGGTGACAGTCGCTATCCTTCGTATCCTGCAGATGATCCCGCCAATCTTTATTCGAGCGGTAGCCATCAATTTTTTTGCGGCAGATTCCTCCATCGTAACAATGGCCATCTGCTACACCCTTGCGTTTTGATGGGTCAGAGAGATCTGCAGGAAGCCGCTGTAGTCGTGCACGTCTCTTTTCTCTCTCCTCCGTCTCCTGTTCTGACGTACAACTGTCGAGGTCTCTGATCTCCAGAACAGCTCTGGGAGCCAGTTCCCTCACTACAGTGCAGTCCTTGCCCGTTGCTCCTTTAAGAACCTCTGAGTAGGAGGCTGTTGATTTCATGGTGCTTCCTTTCAGTTCGAGAAGCATCTGTCCTGCCCTTGTTTGCCGGATCGATCATACCTCAATCCCGCTGTATTCTGGTTTGACGGCAGTTCGTATGCTGGATAAGATGTCCGCGTACGTCTTACCGTCTGCGGGCTTGAGCACAATCGCGTCCAGCTTGACCCCTGTATGAGACACAAAGAGGGCGAAAGACAATGGGCTAATCGTTGGTGGGTAGGTTGTTTTAATTTATGTTTATGTTTAAACTCTTTAGTTTGTATTTTTTGTTTTCGAGTGGGCTCGATGACTTATTTTTCCGTTCTGTGTATTGGCGGTTTTCATTTATTGGCGGTGTTAGGTCGATTGAGCGCCTTACGTAAGGCCTGTGATAAAGGGCCCTAGGCCCCCAGCCCAAAGAGTTTTCCGACCGACCCTGTTCCCGAAGATGAGGTTGAGCGAGAGAAGGGAAGATGAGGTTGAGCGAGAGAAGGGTGTCGGAAGGAGAAGAGCTTTCCGACCGACACAGCTCCCGAAGATGAGGTTGAGCGAGAGAAAGGTGTCGGGAGAAGAAGAGCTTTCTGACCGAACCGGCTCCCGGAGATGAGGCAGAAGTTGCTCGGAAAGAGAGAGAGAGCGAGAAGCCGAAAACATGTAAAGTGCCGAGCGCGGCATTTCGGAACGCGCGAGGGAATTTCGGAGCAAAAACAAGTGGCGCGAGAGGCGGGAAAAGTGGGAAGCATAGCGCCTGGCGTCGGCGACGTGAGGCGGCGGCGCGAGTGGCGGCGCGCGTGGCGGCGTCTTGCGACAGCGCGTACGCGTGTAACGGTCGGCGAGGCAGTCTAGCCTGAGCACCCGATCGGAATGGTCGAGATGTAACACCCTCTGTACAATTGGAATAAAAAACAACATACATATGTATAAATATATAAATAATAATTTATTTTGTTTTCCTTTATTTGATCTTCCTCTGATTTCCCTCACTTACAGCCCACTTCGTACCCAGTGTATCGTTCGCGAATACACGCCGGTGCTTTAGGGTGTAGTTTTATCAAGTTCTATCTTTATATTCACTATTAAATGATGTTGTAAATCGGTGAGAAACTTTCATTGATAAACAAACAAGAGAACCCATTGATTTACTTTATTCGATATCCTAATAATTTTAGCCACTAATCGTCTGCCCACTAGAATGCTGTAAATTCTTTTCGCGATATTCACGTAGGAGTTTAAGGGGATCGTAGACCTAAAAATTTTTTTTTATGGAATTTTTTAGTTATATATGTTTTTTTAAGCTAACAAAAGTAATTTGGGTCAAAAAATTAAAAAATTTCAGATGATTAAATTTTTTTTTTGTTAGAATTCTGATACTAAAGCATTTATCGAAATCAATTTTAAAATAATTATTAAATTTAGATACCAGATTTCTTATAAAATAAAATGAACTATTAAAATAAATTATTGTGTAATTTTCTTAAATGTAATGAAATGATCGTCTTGCAACCATTTAAGGTAGTTATCTAAGTGAGTCAAAACATCAATGGTTGACATTTGACCAACGATTTATAACTATATAACAAAGTTTTTTTATCTAAATACATGTTTATGCGTATGTTTACTATTTTAAAGTAGTAGTAGTAACTATAATTGGTGTAGTTTGTGACGGAGTCACATGTAGCTGCAGGCTCAGCGTCTGCAGCCGACGAGCACATGGCTCGCGGTGTCTGCCATTATGTGCGCGCCGCCAGCAGGGACGCCAAGCGGCAGCACACGCCACGGCCGGGGGGGGGGGGGCGGGGGGGGGGGGGGGGGGGGGGGGGGGGGGGGGGGGGGGGGGGGGGGGGGGCGAACAGGCACGCGAGAGGGTCACGCCACGCGGTGAACGGCCTCGAGAGCGGTATCGGGAGAGCGCGAAGTACGCGATAGCACAACAGCACTGCGCAGCTCACTCGCGCGGGAGAGATGGTGGGAGCGAGACGAGCAGCCGCGCAACAGCGGTATATAGGCGCGCGTGAAGAGAGAGAGCGGTAGAGAGGGAAACGGAGATGGGCAGCCGTGCCGGGATAATAGATAGGTGGGCGCGGGGAGAGAGAGGGCGGCAGAGAGGGAACCAGGAGGCAAGCGCGCGCCGCACAGCAGTGATAGCGACACGCGCGTGGGGATAGAGGTAGCAGGAGAGGGAGCGAGTATAAATAATACAGTAATGACGGTAAATGGGAAGCGCGGCGCGATACCTAGTCAGCGGGCGGTGCGACGGGCGGGATAGAGGCCGCACGCGCTAGTGTATGATCCTATGATGACTCTACGTCCCTTAGAGTCATAGACAACCGCGGAAAATCGGACAAAACTAGAGTCGAGAGCCAATAAGCATAAAAGCGAGTAGAGAGGCAATAGAGACGAAGGGTTTGCAGTTAGATGAGCGACGGCAAGTCGTTTTATTAACCGGCAACTAGCAACAGCTTAACATAGTTTTGGGTAGTCATCTTAGTATCTTAACAGTGTAATAGTAGTGTTGAATAGCTAGAGTTTGTGGGAGAGTAAGTTGTCGTAAGTAGTTCAAGTGAGAAGAATTATAGAGTGAGCAACAGTTAATCGAGTCGAGATAATATTATTGCAGAAAGTAAGTTCGAGTCGAGCAAAGATTGTATGGAAGATGGTTATAAGTGTCTAGTGGTGCTAGCGAATGGATACCGGGTCGAGTCAATGTTGTAGCAACAAAAGATACCAGCTGCTCCAAAGTTACCTTCACAGTAACTGATTATTGGAAAGTATCGAGCATTATCGAGATTCCGATTCTTTATCGTGTTTTACAGGTTTGGAGTTAGCTGTTAAAAACGCCGCCGGCGACGGCCATCTTGGGAGACGCCAAGAATAGCCGTTACAGACGTAATCCACAGCGGCTATCTTCATTGTCGAATAAACTCCAACTTATTATTGAATTGATTGTATTTATTTAGTAATTGTTGTGTCCTTTAGTGTGATTGTCCTATCGAGTCTTCTTTCAGGTCTCACTAATGAGAGAATTGCATTCGCCGAAGGTAATCACTAAAATTACTGTAAGCGATTTCGAGGATTGTTGTTGCTGGGGTTTTGACCCGCCTGTTTGAGAGCGGAGTTTCTACTCGCGGCATATTGTCGCTATTGGGGAAGAAATAGTGAAAATAGTGGCCGTTGGTTTAGTTCCAGTCACGCATAATATTCTGATGATTCAATCGAGATCATAACTAAATACAATGTCACAAGTTATAACCATCGGACCTATTTGTTTGAAAATAAAATTACATTCATTTCAAAATTTCGGCTAACCTTAAACTTGGATTGATTATAACATTTGAACTAAACGATAAATCTTTTTCAATTTGAAATATCTGATTCTTCAATATTTGAACTAGTATTGCTCCAAGTTTCAACGTTTTTTCGGATCTAATTAATTTACAGCAATAGATTTTATGTCATTTTAGCGATGTTTTGTTGTCAACGCCATTAACCGCAATGCTAATTATACAAAAAATGCCGGAGTTTGGACGAGTATATCTCAGAAAGTAAACGGTAAATCGCTCCCAAATTTGAAGTTTATACTCATTATTATCTAAATTAATTTTGCTGAAAGTTTTAAAAAGAAATCGAATTAAATCGTTTTAGGTGATAACTACCTTAACGCATGCTTTTTTATTCGAGCGTGTACGAAATCAAGCTTTGCGCTCGGAGTGTCAAAATATATTCAGTATACTGATTTTATTTCTACCCTATTAACACTATATTGCTTTCTCAAAGAGAAAGCGTTGTAACTGGGAAAATTTTCAAAACAGAGATTTTGATGAATTTTGATGTTTCTGAGGTTCCTGAGTCAGAATAATAGGTTTAAAAAAACGTATGTATGTATGTATATACACGGAAAAAAATTTGGAAGCCTGGAATTTCGGAGGTTTGGAATCAGTAGGGATCCAAAAAATATCGTAATTGTATGCATCCAAACTGGCATTTCAGTAGTGCCAGATTGTAGGGCCTGCGCCTCGGCTTAGACGTGCAGTAAAGCCTCCGAATTTCTCGGATTCGGTGCTTGGCAGTCTGAGGCCCCCAACTTCGAGTCGGTTTAATGAGCGGAGTTGGGAATACAAATCGCACGCGGTGATTGGCTGCCGGGTAAGCGCGCGCGATGGAGAGGGAAGCGGCTGACCCGCGCCGCGTCACGCAGAGATTCCAAAGTTTGCATGTCCAATTGGGAGTTCAGTCGCGCTATAATGGTATTGTGATACCTCCGGCTTTCTCGGAGTTGTAGATCTCCTAAATTTTTGTCCGTATATGTATTTATGAAACCAAATTTTGTCCACGGCATCACTCTTGAATGGATAGACGTAATGAGCTGAACATTTGCATGCATCTTATGCATGTCTTAACTTAAAACTGATTAAATTTGAGTCAAATGGATGACTATAAGGTCTTATTTCGATAAAATAACAATTTTGCGAAAATTTTTTGTTTTAAAAATATTTTGTTTTTTTGATTGGTTTTTAAGATATAGAAAATGGATACCGATATTCTTAAAGACCATTCAATTTCCTTCGAAATTAATTATTTTAAAACTAGTCAGGAGTTTGTTTTACTTAAAAATGCGGATTATAAAAAGTAGCTACTTATTAGAGAAATTAACTAATTTTTGATATTATAAAAAACTTTTTCGGCATTATATCTCGAATGGAGACCGATATTTTTAAAGTACAGTTAATTTCATTCTAAATTATGTATTTTAACGGTTCATACTGTTACGTGTGCATACTATGCACAACGTAACGAGGCGGTTTGGGTTGCATTGAGCAACATGAGGACAACTCGTAGAAAGACGTGCACCGGCATCGGTAGCTCAGTGGTCAGAGCAGTCGTCGCGAAAACGATAAGTCCGGGGTTCGATTCACCGCCGAGTGACACCGTTGCCGTTTTTTTTTTTAGTTGTCCTTCATTTATTTATTTAGTTGCGAGCATTCATTGGTTAACATTTTGTCGCCCAACTAAGGGGCCGGTAGCTAAAATGCACCGGAACCCACGAGAGATAAAGAAGAGTCTCATGGATAATAATTAATTTCGCTGTGCTTTGTGGCAGTTCCACTAGGTCCGAGCAGCGCATAAGAAACCGAAAAAGACGGTTTCATCGACGAGGACGTCGATTTTCTGGGCCTTGGAAGTGTTACGTGTGGATACACGTACGAATATAGAAGAACGAAACAAGCAAGGCGTCCGATTACAATATGACGCCGAATAGCAGAAAGTCAAGCCGTGGCGGCCGTGGCTAGGATGATAGCATTTCTGACTCACGAGTCGGCGGCTGTGGTTCGATCCCACGGTCCGTCACTTTTTATTATTAAAAAGTTGCGATAGCTCACTCGTAACAATACCACTTTATCATTTTCAAAAAATCGATTTTTTTTTACGGATTTCGAAAGGAAAACATATGATAAATGGTTTCTAAAAAATTTAAAACGATCCAATTACTGCAAGCGTGTGTTTTGTCGATTTTAGTTTTGCGCACTCTACGGAGATTAAAGGAAAAAAAAAACTTTAAACGCGTTTTTCTCAAAACCACTTTTTTCGGTTGGCGGGCACGATTCCTCAAAAAGTATTGAACCGATCATTTCCAAATTTTTATCACGTCTTCTTCACATGATGATTATGATAAAAAATCAATTGTAACTATATTTTTCGACCAAAAAAGGAAGAAAAAAAAACACGATTTTTCGAAATTTTTTTTTTAATAGCCGCCATTTTGCTATTTTTGTATGAAACTTAATCATCCTAGTTCAGGCGATAACCATAGCCCTACTGAATCGAAATTTTTTTGAATGTTGTATTTCAGTTCATTTCTCGCTTCAAAATCGCGCCCGCCATCAACATTCGTTTTTTTTAGATGCTCAACGGTTGTTACAATTGTACATAAATAAACAATGTCAAATTTAAAAAAAAAAATGATTTCATATACTTTAAGAGTGCCTTTATTAAACTCAAAAGGATTCATATCGATATCTATTATAGGAACTATAAAAAAAATTCATAAATATACCTTAAATTTTAAGCGTGTAAAGTAGTATGAACCCTTATAACTACTCACGAGTTATTTTGGCCATAAAAATTTCATTTGAAAAAGTAGCAACTTTTTCGATAAATATAATAGTTATATGAATAGTAACTAACTTTTTCGCCATTTCATCTTAAAGATGTATATAATATAAACACATGCTCTTGCAATATACTTAATCCCCTCTCTTTTCATCTCTTTTGGGCCTACTTTCAAGTTATTTTTGAGTTGAAAATATAGATTTGTAGATTTCATCAACTTAGAACCAAATGATGCTTTTTTAATGAATTGGAAAATTTCTTTATCCACTTATATTAAACAAATATAGAATATAAGCAAATATAAATAAAGTAAATTTGATAATATTTTAATGTATTTATAATTGATTTTATAATATTTTAATTGATTTTATAATATCAACTCAAACGTAGATCCCTAGCTTATCGGCACCAAAATTTTATTTTTTTTATTACATCTAAACACAAATTTTAGGCAAAAGCGTTGGATTTCCGTGAATGAAAGCTTTTCTTTAAAATTTCTTGTTCAAATACGATAAAAAAATAAATAAAACTTAGGTACCGGTAAGGTAAGTATCGTTTCGGTATTTTAAATGGCCATTTCAAAGCCATTAATATTTTAGATGAATAATCAAAATAATAACATGTATGTTATGTATGTATGCATGATATATTTAATAACAATTTAATAATCGCAGAAAGTGCACCTTATTTAGATAAAAATGTTCCAACTCCTTCAAGCGAGCAATATCGTAACGGATAGCATGCGTGCATAGCAACCCAAAGATTAAAGGTTCGATTCCCGGTTAAGTCAATAAATTTTATGCAAAAATTTTTCTGCGACGAAAAAACTGCGATTAATATAGACATAAATTCTAAATAATATGCGACAATTGTTAATAGTTATTCTTTAGAGTATTGTATGTAATGTGTATGGCATTAACTTCTAAAATTATCTTGCAAGAACTAGAAAGAAGGTTTGTGAAAGGCTTCTTGAAAGATTACTAGAATCTTTTTTGAAAGATTTTGCCAGTAAATTGGGCGGAATTTTAAGCTTACAGGAATCTTGCATGTAAGCTTTCTGAAAGATTTCAATAAATCAATCAAAAATCTTACAAGAATGTTTATAGCGACCTAACTAAAAGATTTGCTGGAAGTCTTGCTGAAAGATTCTCTGTAAACTTACCGCTTTCTTCCAAGAAAGCTTCCGGTAAGGTTGACAAATCTTTCGCAAAGTTTCCAGTTACTCTTTTAAAAGCTTGATAACAGGTCCCAGAAAGCTTTCCGAGAAGATTAATAGAATATTTTGTAGAAAGCTTTTTGTGAGAAAAAAGGGTGGACATTTGAAGCTTTCATGCTATGTGGGACACAACACATCCGCAATAGGTCATCACCCGCAAGAGTCGAGTTTGTCGCCCGAACGCAGCGAGGGTGACAAAAGAGACGAGTTACGACAATTATTTTGCGTACTTTTACGTACTAATTGCGTAATGTACTATTTTCAACGGAGTGCGCGCACTTATCTTTTTCTGCTTGTTTTATGCGCAACAGCAGTGCATCACCTGCTTATCGAAAGTAGTTTTTTGTCACGACGTGTAGAAAACTTGATTTGGCGCATGCTTTTTATTCAAGCGTATGCAAAATCTTGCTTTGTGTACGGAGTGTCAAAAAAAAATTTATTTGGATACGCGTTAGTGAAGCGGAAGATTCTTGCACAGGTGTATCGAAATATACAGTATCTTAAAATAATATTGGCACATAAGATCACCTTGTCAGCAACGCGTCCCAATGTGACTTACTATTTTGCAAAATGCATTATATATTTTAAATTAAACTTGATCAGTTTCACTATTTTGTTCGAGTATATCACTAATTTTATAAACAAAACAATTTATTTAAGAGAGAACAATTTTTTAACATATGAATATAAGGGATAATTAACAATAATAAAAAAGTTTCCATTCAATTTATGAATTCACAGCAGGTCCTAAATTAGAATGTTTCAAAGGCAGAAATGGTGTTGTATTACGTATTTCTTTTTCCAAATTATAAGCGTAGATGTCGGTAGTTAATTCTTCAACAGGAATTTCCTTATCTGATTTTGCAATTTTTACTGCATCGTCAACTTCTTTGCGAATATCAGTTTCCATTTTCTGAAAAAAATAATATTATTGCATAATTGAGACCAATAAGTATAATTAAATATATTAAAAAGTAATATTGGAGCAGGGAATCTATTATCCTTACATGTTAGAAAAACTCGTATGTTTGATTTTTGTTTGAGTAAACTTAAATATAATAATGTATAAATGAGATAATAGTGTAATGAAACACAAAAGTTGGGCTTATCCATCGAGTAGTTATCGAATACATGGTCCGAGAATATGTAAAAAATACTGGGCATATGAGAACACGTGGTAACCAAACCCGAAACTAGATTTCGAAAATAGGTTGCGACAAAGTTGAATTTTTATGAAAACTTGACGACACTGCTTTCTCAAAGATACAAGGAATTCGGAGCTTACATTTCACCATGCTTCGTCCTATTAAAGCCGCTCATCGTCGACAAAATTCAAAAGGTAATGAAAAAGATTCAATCAATAAATGACCGTTAGTGTGAATATGATATTTTAGCGGGATATAGAAGCGAACGATACCTTAAGGGGGTCTTAGAGCTATAAATATAGGTGCCACAAACCACCTAAAAAATACTTTAAAATATAACTATTTATGCATGATAATTATATACTATAAGTAGGCAAAATTTCTGATAAAATTGCCCAAGACATAATTGCTAGGCCTATTTTATTGAGAGATATTGCATTTTTGAGACTATGACTTTGTGGTAACTTTCTGAAGCCAATACTTGATCAATTTTCATGGGACGAAGCCTAAATTACTTAAAATGCATCCAGTTATGGGCAGAAGCTTCGGATATGTTAAATTTTTTAATTAAGTATTTTTTTAAGCTAAATAACCATTTTTAAATGCTTCGTTTTAAGAATTTTTGTGATTTTTTCTCATGTTTCTGATTTGAAATTAATTGCTCAAAAAAATATTATACTTCCAGAGCTTTGGATTTTTCCAATATATTTTAACATAAAAGTACTATAAAATATAGTATTATTTGACTACGTCCTTATATTATAGTACTGTTTAAATTTAATATTATGGTTAGGATGTATACAAAATATAGTATAGATTACTATATTAAAACAAAATACTATATAGGTACGTTCACTATATAGACAAAATATTCAACATACAATATTAATATAGTAAAAGATACTCATAAAATTTAGTTATTTATACTCTACTTTTTAGTATATTCATAATTTGTAGTTATTTTATTTTAATTAAAAAGACAATAATGGATATAAATATGTGTTTTATTATCCTTTTTAGAACATTATTTATAAGATTATTCATTTATAATAACATATTTTTTTCTATTTTTGTAAGTGTAAATAAAGCATACTCCTATTTTAGGTAACGCATTTAACAAAATTGCGTGCTCCACCTCTGTTTCAACAACTTCATGGAGCTGTAGATGCTGACATACGCCATTGGTGGTATATAATTTGCATACTGCAACAAAATCGCCAATATGCGGTGGATTCGAAACACCTTTTCCTTGTATTAAGATGCAATTCTACCGAATATGGTTACGTAATTGACCAATAAAAGAACTACACCTACTTTAAATTTAATTTTATTGTTTTGAACGTATTCAATTTTTCGTAATTTTCCATATCAATACGATAATCAATTAATGTTTCAAATTCTTCGTTAAGTGATTTATAGTTTATTTCAATTTCCAATCCTTTTTTCAATAAAAATAATATCTTAAGTACAATTGATTTTTATTCCCAAGAGAGTAGCATAAATTTACTCGGCTGCAAATAACATCAGTCATTTGAGTGAAAACTGTATGTCTACTCTCTAAGCGTATTGTCGAATATTATTGGGTAGGACCAACCATTTGCACTAATCTTTGATAGTGAGTAATAAAATTATGTTTTGGTTCAAACCTCCACATAATTTTATATACAATAGGTGATGTTCTTCTATCAGTACTTGCAATAACAATATGTTATAATCATTATAATACTTTTGCATTGACATAGATAACAATTTTTTTAAACACAAAAATAGCTTCCAATACTCATCTTTTTCACAAACTAAATCGCCAATAAGTAGAGGTAAAAAAAACATTAAGCACTTTACTTCACTAACTGTCATTTTTAACTTATTGGCCTTCTAAGAAGTCATGCATTATATCGGCCATGTAATTTTCAACCTGTACAAAATCATTAACAGAATTCCACACACATTTTTTCGCTATACCAATGTTATCTCTTAAAGATAATTTTTCATCAATCGAAGTTTCAACTCGAAGTTTTTTGTATCTTCAACGCAAGCCTTTTCAGAATCTTTTTCGTCATGGTGCAAAATCTACAAAAATACGTAGAACTGAAACTTTGCGCATATCCTAAAATTTTGTTTAAACCCAAATTATCCCCTGTTATCCCAACCAGAACAAAATATAGTGTTAGACTTTCCTCCTCAAATTTCACTTCAAGCCCTTCTTCACCAAGAAAATTTAATTTTGATATCACTTTAGAAGTGATTATTTCATCAGAAAATAAATCTCCATCGCTACTGTAAAATATTTGAAATACAAAAAGGTTTTGTAATTTCGCGCTAAATACTGTTGGCAAACAGGGGATAAATGCATACAATCCTCTGAGTTTGTGGATTGTTGCTCGAGATCCAAACGGATAACCCGTTTCAAAGTCGTCTTCATATAGCATCAACGGTATACATATATTTTTCTCTAGCGAATCACTTTTTATTTTCTCTTTCCAATACTTGCTTTGTACAATATTACAAACTAAATTATCAGAAGTTTTTTGTAAAAAAATCCATGTAATTAATAATTTTCTGTAAAACACCTGGTAATTAAAAAACAACTTTCAATATACTTCTTAACGGAATAAATTGTCCAGTAGTTCCGATATTGTCAATTAATCCAGATCTATATTTGCCTTCATACGTGCCAAAAACAACTGTTTCAGGTAAAATGTAATTTCTAAGTTTCTTTAATAATTGTAACCTTTCATATTCTATACCAAAATTATCAATAGTGGCTTTAATTGTTTCAAACATAGTATTAATTTTTATTCTTAATGAGATATCTTGAGAAAGCAAACAAATATCTTGTTTTATGACAACTAATATCTCATTAATTAATAAAGTGATAAAACCTAAAGTTGTGTCTACTACCTTCTGGTTTAGTTTTGGATCACCATACATTTGAGAAATCATATTAAGTAATAAATTAAATATCTGATCTTGAAGATTAATGTCACTTTCATCATTTTGGTACGTATATTCAGTATTACTTTTTGTATTAATAATTTCCAACATTTTGCTAATACCAGAAAAGTTATATGACTCTATTGGGTTATCCGAATTATTCATATTAGGTATGCAATTATTAGCAAATTCAATTTGATTTTCACTTTCTATACTATTATAAACATTTGGATCATCTTTATTTTCCAGTTTATTTTTAGAATGACTAAGTGATTGATGGCGTCTTAAACTTGACAATGTATTAAATAAACGATTAGTAAACAAGTATTATGTGGACAATAAAAAATACTATTACAAATTTTATGAAAATATTTTAAATGCTTTTTGTAATTTGTGGCTTGTATATAAGTTTGACAGTGTCTGCATTTCAACAACATTTTGACTTGAACAACTTTACATTTTGCATCAAGAACAACTTGAACTTACAATAATATAATGCATAATTTAATACAATAATTTAACAAACTTGTCATACCTTAACTAATTTAACAATCTTCGGCGCTATTATTCGAAGTTATTTCAGATAAATTTACAAGAAGCTTTTCAACTGTTATAAATTTTTTACCAGACCTAATTTGAAAAACGCTTGCTTCTAAGAAACTCCAAATAGTAATTGATTCGGCTGGGTAATCTAATTTAAATGAATAAAAAACTTGAAAACAAAAATTTACCGCTGTTGTCAGACATTGAAAATGGTACTTTATAGCTTCAATAACGACATATGAAGATCTCAATGAATCTAAATTATAAACTGCTACGACGATAGGTTCGCAAGTCCAACCGTGCTCCTTTAAAATCTTATAACGTTGCTCTAATGCACTTTCCAAGTAAGCTATACTCTGAAAGAAATATGTTTTAAGAGGGTACTACAGTTAATTTTTTTTTCTTTGATTCACCTAAAAAATAAAAATTTTGATCAATAATGATATTATATAAGTATA
>JAPYZP010003756.1:0-11099 GCA_030522985.1 Torymus sinensis | reverse complement strand
ATTACTGGTAATAATTACACGAATATTTCTCTCCGTGTATAAATTGTCTTGTACAATAAATATCGCTGCCGACGTTTTAAATATAACTAGATCGAAGTTTTTGTCAGATTGATGAATCGAGTTTATGGCAGGAAAAAATTGTTTTTCCAAAAGCGCACATATCCACAGAAATTGTTAGCTGTCAAGCCACTTTTCGCATGCAAAATCTCGATCCAAAGTAAAGAGAAAGTAAGCTCTAAAAATGTTGGTTAAAACAAACAAAGTCACCTCATGAGAGTAAAAGTCACAGGACCGTAGCGTTTTTCTAACTCCCATGAAAATTTTCTTTCGGGCGAAAATCCAATCTAAGCCCCGGTGAAAGAGCGAGTTTGGTGCGCACACACGAGCGCACTCGCTCGCCTCTCTGTTTTCGTGTTTCCGCAGTATGTTTCGCGCGCCTGTAGCGTCGAACGGTGAACTCTCTCTCGTGCGCGCAAGCGAGCGTCCGGCACTTTGGCGGTCGCTTGCTTGCTCTCTCACTCTCAGCCTCTCTCTTGCTCTCCTGTTTATTGATCGTGGGCTATTGTCGTGTTATACGGGCGCCGGTGCGGTAGGAAACGCGAAAAATCTGCCCGTGTTTCCGAACTCCGTCGTCGGCTGGAATTTTTCTTCCCTCGCCGCCCCGTGTCGAAGTTCCCCGGCCAGTGCGCTCCTCTCTTTTCCTCGCGCTCGCTCGTCCCCGTTCCTTCGCACTCTCGATCAATTTAGAGCTTGTTCTTATTGCGAGATACTTGGACTTTTTCCCCTGACCTCCTTGCACGTCCGCACTTATTGTATTTTAGCAAGTGCGGCTGCTCCTGCTCTCTTGCTCTATCCGAGCTTTGCTGGCCGATGCTGAGATGACAGTGAAACTTAGATTTTTAGCGATGCAATATTTCATATGTTATTATTAATATGTAATATGAAATAAATAATAGAATTACAATTACACCATAATACACAATAGCAATTTGGTAGATATTATGAATTCGTTATTTCTTTTGCGGATCGAATCATCTAATCTTTCCCATTAACCATCAAATATAAGATCATGGTATAGTTGTAAATTTAATATAAAACCTCCACCACATGTAATTGCAAGCTTTCGCTTCTACCAGCGAAAAATGAAATTGTCAGCAGGTTCTTACGAAATTAATTAGAGCGCATTATCAAAGTTTTCTATTTAGTGCTCGCTAATCTGTATCTCTAGCTGTTGTACAAAGGAAAAGGGTCTTTGACAAGTGTACAGCCAGAAGACCAATACCCATTTGCTTCAAATAGTCGTTTAACAGAATGCAAATGCGGACCCAAGTTACGCGCACGCATCCGAGACTCAATGGCTCTCCATTATATACACACGCGGAAAGACTCTAAGGAATCTACGATGTGACTGCTATCGCTTTGGCTATCAAAAATAAAAGAAATTCATTGTACGCCTTTTTCGCCTCTCGTCCGTCCTCATTATTTCCCCCCCGGAAAGCGTAATTCCCATTTTCAATCAGCGACGGCGCGACGGGGAATCTCGATTGCAGCTCGCGCGCGCACGCTCGCTTATAATGTGATTGCGATTCTCTCTCTTTCTCTCTCTCGAGTCGAGCCTTTACAGGCGATGCACGTTCATCCCGCCGGCATTGATCTTCTATTTGTAAATGCCGCACGCCGGAGCCGCTTTTTCCGCTGGTGCGCGCGCGCGCTTGTTTTTCTCTCTTTTTTTTTCACCCGCACTGAGAGTCGGGTATTGATTCACCTGCTCGACATCACTTTCCCGGCAATTTTCTTTCCATGACAGTCCGTAACAAACGCGAGAGAGCAAACGAGCGCGCGGGGGGGGGGGGGGGCTAATGCAGCAGGCCGCTTTCAATTTTCCGCGGTCGGCCCTCTGAGTGCGAACATTTTTTAATCGAAATTCCAATGTTCGACGCTTCCGCGAATTAGACGGGTGCTTTGTAATCGAGTTCGATGTGCACGACACTTCATTCAAGCAACGTAATCACGTGTTTTGTTGCATACCGGATTTTTTTTTTCGATGAAAAGCCTTTTTAATGAACTTTTCAACGACGCTTTAAATACAACGCATTCATTATAAAGTGAGTCATTTCGATATTTATTATCGTAAGAGATTTTCACTTTGGTATCGTTATGTAACTCTATAATTAAATACTCGATAATTCACTTGTACAAGTTTGTTCAAGTTATACAGTACGGTTGCGTCGTGTTATTTGCAAGGTATATTCAATAGTAATTCCGCTCTCATGAAACTTGATTGAAAACGTCCTTAACAGAAACCTGAGAGGCTCTGCTCGATATACTCAAAAGGCTTGTATCCAACTCGATTGAAATCGATCGCACAGCAACGAGGTATTCAGAAAGTTACAAAAACTGTTAATTTGAACCGTCGCTGATCATTTGAAACGCAATTAATTTCAGAAAAATGTACAGTCATTTCTCTGAAGAATTTGCAAACTTCTGCTTCAGAAGTAAAATTGCACTTTGGCAAAGAAAAATTGGCAGTAGCCTAGCAAGACATCACGTTTAATAGACACCGAGGCAGGAAATATCGGGGCACGCAAGGCAGCCGGAAAAATAAGCAAGCAGTCGTATCGCGAAACACACCTCGGCGTAAAAGCCTTAATATTTTCGCCCGAAGTTATACGGGCCGCGGCGATGTTTGTACTTGTCCGCTCGCTTTCTCGCGCGTATATATACTTGAGCATATACAGTACACTTATACGAGGCTCGGTGCGGCAGCGAAATTCCTTAAGAAGAAGAAGCTGCAGCAGCAGGCAAGAGGACGTCCTCGTTTCCCCTAAAATTCAAATCTCGAGAGCTTCCACCTCCTCCTTCCCCTCGCATAACACACAGACACACACACACACACACACACGCTCGTTTAACAAGCCTCGCACGTACGCTCAATTGCAAGGGTGTTTAGCGGCTCTTTTTGCTCTCCTTTCCTCGCCTACTCCTTTTTTTCACCTTCTCCTCCTTCTTCCTCGTCCTCCTCTCCGTCGCGTCGAGGCTTGAAGCAGCCAAGTACACGTTCTATATTTACGTAGGGTCCGCGCTTGTTAGGGATTCGCTCTATATCTCTCTCCTCGCGCCTCGCTCACGCGTGGCCATAAATTTTCGGGAACGCCGGGCGGCAAAACGAGCAGCAGCCTCTCGACCTCATCCTCGGCCCATCGAGAAATTAAATAACGACGCGCGTGTGTAAGCGCGCCACTGCGTCTTTTTGCAGCGGCCCTCTGCCGCCCTCGGCTTTTTGTTGATCTTGAGCGCGCGCGGAGCTTGCGCCGCCGTAAGCGCACGCGCGCGAGAGCGCGGATTAAGCTTTGACGAGGGAGTAAGAGATTGTTGCGGGGGATGAAGGGGCTAAATGGAGTTTGGAAGTTTAGCATAGCCCCGGCAGCGGAGGACCAGGTTATAGCGCGGCGCTCTTGTGCATCGTGGGGAAAACAAGCGGCTAGATGCTGGGGCACGCGTCTCCTCCAAAGAGGGATCTATGCCCGTCCCGTTTTTCTCTTTCCCTCCCCTTTAAAGCTTTTAAACGAACGAGCTGATTTTCTTTTTCATTAGCTAAGTATAGGGGAGGAGAGAGCGTTCGTGAACGATGCTAATTTAATGTGTCCGATACATGTGTGTCCCGCTATATGTTTATACGAACTGTTGCGTTTAATTACCTACCACTGTGTCAAATAGACATTTTGAAATGGGCGCTAATGCACGAGCATACGTTAAAATGTATTGATTTTACGCGTTGCATAATGTTGTAAACACAAAATAGTTATTTTTGTTGAAAGAAGTGAAGAATACTTTATTGCAGGAAAAGCATGAATGAGTATTTATTTTCTTTAATCTGCCTTGAATTACGACGGTATTTGAGGCAATTAATAAAGAGATGAAAACATTAATTTGGCAAGTAAATCGAGTAGTAATTTATTTGAAATTATCTGTAAATTTAAATTTCGTACTTTGCAACTAATTTCGAACTCACTAACTGTAGGCACACTTACGCAAAATAAGCAAGAAGGTGCGCGAACGATAAGATGCAAAACTTATGTGTTCCAGGAAACGTGTACATAATTTTCTCTTGTACACCCAACTATCAAAATTTTATAGCAAAAATCTGCAGTAAATTCTAACTTCCAAATATTAGTCATTATTAGATATTTCATTTTTTTTTAAATACATATAAAAAGTAAATATTAAATGTCTGGAAACATTTATTAAGATAAAAAAACTGTTCATAGTTTACATTGATTACTGTATTATCAAATTTCAACTCACTATCATTTTTTTATAGTAAAGTAAAAGACATTTTCTAATAACAATTAAAAAAATATGTATTAAAAATGATTTTAATAATATTTATAATCGGATATTTTTTTCTCCTAATACTATGTATTTTCATTTTTAGAAAAGCCATCATTTTATCATTTTATTCGCTTTTAAAATTTGTAAGAATTATTTTACTGGTTGTACTACAGTAATCTTAGAATCAAATTCTCCGTAAATTAAGGTAATACATTGAATCTTGCCGAAATGCTCATAACTTTATCAAGTTTTCCAAATCTCGCTGTCTGCTTTCAATTTCCGCTGCCAAAACTTGGCGTGCGAAAATTCCGCTCGCGTGTACAGTAGCAGCAGCAGCAGTAGCAGCTTGAAAGGTCTTTCTCCGCCACGTTCTCGCCTGGCGCAATTCCTACTCTAGCGCGCGATATTTCGTTCGGTGCCAAGAGCGAAAACGAGTTTCGCGATTCAAAAAATGGCGAATAGAGGAGGGGAAAAAAGCGCGGTGCGAGACTCGCCGTCTGGAAAATTTTTTCAAAAAGCCTCGGTGCTGAAATCCGTTTCGGTTCGGGTAGACACTCTTTTCTTTCGGAGCCTTTTGTGTGTGTGTGTGTGTGTGTGTGTGGGTTCGCGCATTTTTACCCGTCCTACTGTTTGTAAGTGCTCTTGTGCGCTGTTACACTCGTTCAGCCTCCCGGCGAGATATAACGCTTTGCTCGTGTTGCGCTTTCAAGTGTCACTCGTTGTTTTGATACCGTAATTACCGTCTAGTCTGTGGTGCTTTTCTTTCATTATGCTTCTAAGTAGTTGAAGCCCAATGCACTCAATCGTGGATATGCTTTCTATTCCTATTATTATGACTTATTATTGCGTATACCTACTATTTATAATTTTAATATTCTATTCCACATTCAAAGATTTTTAACGTTTCGATAAATTTTCCAGTTTCGGAGAATATCAAAATTGTTTCATTTCAACGGCATGCCATTTCTCATGGTAGTTAAACCAAAGTACAGCTTTATGCCTGCAGTATTTTGGCTTACTGAGGTGGCGATGTTATACTATTGTAGTCCCTGAATTTTCGACGAAAGTTAACAGTAGTTAGAAACTACGGTAGCTGAGACAATTAAACGGTTTTCTAATTTTTAAATTACAGATAAATTTACTTCTTTCAAAGAAAAAAGAATACATCGTGAATATTTTTCGAGGTCTGTGCAAAGATAAAATGTCATGAAAAGAAGCCTAAAAATATTATAACTTTATAGTTGACTAAAATAATGTTGTCATCTCATAGCCATTAAAGCTTCTTAAAGCGTAAGATGCAGGAAATACGATAAGTTTAAAAAAGTGCGGTAATCTTAACAAAGAGCCGAAGCTCTACTGTACCCGCCGCCTCTCTTGGTCTAATTCCACGTCAATCAATAGCAATAAGACATCCAATAAATCCGTTTCCTCGTATAATCGTCCCCTCCTCCTCTCTTCTCCTCGTGCGCGGGTTCGGCTGCAGCCGCCGCCTGTGCGCACCGCTTGCGCGCGATAGGATCATAAACGTCTTTCAGGAATGTCCCATCCCCCGCCTGATCCTCCGGAGAATTGCTCCTCCTCCACCTCCCGCTCGTGCCCTCTTCTTCTCCTCCCTCAATAGGCTTCACTATCTAAATTATCCGGACTCTAAAATCCCTTAGCTCATTTCTTTGGCAGATTCCCAGCGCTCGCTCGCGGCCACGATAATGCGAACAATTTTTCCCTCGGCTAAAGCCCTGCAGTAGCTGCAGCGCGGCCGTCGTAAAAAAGGCGTAAGGATTTTCCTTTTCTTGTTTTATTGCCCGGGAATTTTTAATACCCCGGGATAAAGTCGCGCGCTGCAGTAGCTATTTTCACTATGAATAATGAGCTTTGTTCGCGCGCGTAAGTGAGAGGGAGGCCGGGGGAGAAAAGGAGCGCACTTTTAAGGGGTTGCGCGCACACGCCTTTATCTTTCGTCCTCGCGCACTCTCTCTCTCTCTCTGTCTGTCTTTTTTTAATGATTCTCTTTTTTCGCCTTTGGGCTTAACGTTGTTCGGGACCAAGTGTTTTAACGCGGACCAGCCGTGTTCCGATAGTTTAATTGTTGCATTAAATCTTTTTTGATAATCTCAATTAATTATAATGGATTAGGAATTGGTACATAATTCATTCATTCCCCAAGAAGCTTTCGTTGTGATTAATTATTTTCCTTTCTTTCTGTTTCAGGTGAGGCACTCGCTTATTATATGACACTTTAAGATGGTAATTAATAAGAGTTATGATTCTCAGGTAAAAGTATGAAGAAGATTTCATTGATTGTAAGTAGGGTTTAGTTATTCGTAAGATTTACTTTGAAAAATGTCACTCCAGTATTGGTTAATAATTTAACCTGCACTTAAGCGAAATAATTATTGCGTACAAATGGATCATCAATTATTTAAATGTCTAGAGGTCGGGGCGTGTTCGAGCGTAACCTAACCTACACGTTAATTAAACTCGCAATTACGTTGTCCACATCCGTTGACTGTTCGGGATTTCCTGGTTCAGAGTAGAGTTGCTCGAATCGATACTAAATCACTCTTGCGTTCACGTCTTCGCTTAATCATCATTTGTTGGCCTCTCTTCCTGTTTGCGCTTCTTTTTGCATATGTCTTAACTCGTGTGCTCGAAAACTCGCGTAATTTCTGACCTTTATTATTTATGTAATTAAATTACTTATATGACATTTTTCATTGGATATTTACAAAAATATGCTGGAAGAAAATTTGGTATCCAAATTCGATATATTTTAAGATTAAACTGGCATAAAACTCCTTGTATCGATAAAATATGAATTTCAGCACCAAGGGGTGTGTTTATCCCTTCCGGATAGAGTAAAGTGCCCCTATAACTCATTTTAAGCCTTTCGATACCACCAAAAATCTAATATGTTTTCGAAGCGCCCCCTGCTGAATTCATGATACGCATGAATCTACTGCTCGTACTTTCAGAGAAAAATTTATTTCCAATATTGTATATTCCGTACATAGAAATAATATCAATTTGTACGAACTTGTCAGTTTAGTGAATTCTTCAAGATCTTCTATCTTTGCAGATATAATTTTGTTTTTTTTTTACAATGGTAGAAAAGAATATTCATCTTGATAATTAAAATTTAATTTCTCTACTTCTAATAGTCAATCTCTAGATACTCTGAATAGTGATTGACTTATCACGATATTGCGATACTGGATATTTTACTGTATTACATTCGGAGAGCTAATGTTATAAGAAAAAAGTTAATCCATATCTATATAATTTTATTTAAAAAAGGTATCAGATTTTAGTAAATTCATGCATGCTATACAATTTCAAAAATAATATCTATTGTTTCATTTATTAAATAACAGTAATAAACTTTTCTAGTTTCTTGTAATATATATATAAGACGTAGATGATAATCCTCGGAGACTAACAGTTGACTTCACGCAATCTTCTCCCCTTCAGCCACACATAGGCCCCCCTCCCCAATGGCCAACCTTCCACTTGCCATTTTCCGCAGCACCTCGGCTCTATACAGCCCGGCGTAAAATTAAATTTTTTAAACCGCAGCCACGCGGCGCTCTCTCACCATCTGCATAACGAAATCTCCCCATACGCTAAATAATCCCGGGTGCGCTCACGTACGCGCGTAAAATGAAAAATCGTCATTTTGATTTTGCCTGTCGCACTATTGAAATTCACGTCAGTCCTCTCCTCTCGACTCTCTCCGCCGGCGCGAAGAAGACGGGAGGAGGAAAAATCGCGTGCACGGGAGGAGTGGGGGTGGAGCAGCGACATATTTTACCCCGGCAGTGCTATCTGTCGCGCCGCCTAAGACTCGCGACGCTTTTCTCGTCGTCGGCGTCGCTTGACGAACGAACTATCCTTCCGGGGGTGGCCCATCTCTCTTCCGCCTCGCGCCTCGTACATCTTTTCGACGTGCGTGTATGTGTATGCGCGCACCTTTTCCCCCCGCCTTTTACAATCAATACACGCCGTCGTCATCTCTCTCAATATACGCGCCTGGGCCCGGAAGTATCTTTCTCTCTTCCGCGTTTTACGGCGTGCGCGCGACGCCTCGCGACTTCTGCAGCGCTCGCATCTGCAGAGAAAGGGTCGGTATAAGCGAGTGTTGGGGGGTGGGGGGAGCCGCTGGTGTAAAGGCGAATGAGGTACGTGCACGTGGCGCAGGGGTAAGAGAAAGGTCTCGGGGATAGTAAAAATTTTACGCAAACTTTTTAGGTGGCACTGTTAAGGGTCTGGCGCGATAGTCATTTACGGCTGCCTTTGCAGTAATGCTTTGCAGCGGCCAAGGTTTCATTTTTTTCTTTTTTTTTTCGACACATTTATATAAAAGTTGCCGCGGGAAGAAGGTTATCAAGTACGAATCGTATCACGTGCTGGATTTATGGTTTGGTTCCAAAAGGAGCTTTTTATCTCACCAGGCGAATGTAAAGTCAACGAACTTTTGTTAGTTTATTATGATGGGCAATTTTCACTCAAATACTCTAATGTTAATGTTATTAATCCACAAGAATTTTAATTATTAATCAAAGTTCGTCATGAGATAAAAAATAGGCAAATTAATATGAACCATCGGAATAAAAGTTAAGATTTCACAAAACGCAGAGTCATCACTACATGTATTACTCGCAAGGAGCTCATTCGTCAGTATATACTTACGATATATCATACACCATATGAATGAAAACAGCGATACTTCTTCTTTTCACTCGCGCGTCGTCCTGATTTTTCGCCCTCCCGCGGCCATTTTAATAACAAATAGCCCTCGCGCGCGCTCTCTCACGGCGCATTTTTCGCGGCAGCCGCAAGGGATATAGGTATACGACAAGATAGAGCGCGCGCGTGGCTCGGGATAAAAGACGAGAGCGGGGCGAACGGGCTCGTCTGAAAAGCGGGCCGCAGTCACGTCCTCGATCGGCGTGAGCGGTTTTCCATGGAGCGCCACGCCGCCGACGTCGTGGTTGTGTACGACCTGTCAGTCGCGCGCGAGTTGCAAAAGGAGCGAAGATCGCGCGTGAAAAAAGCAGCCCAGAATGGGTATCAGCGCAGTCTCTAAAGATCCTCCTAAAGATGAAACAGAGGGGGAGGCGAAAGAAAAAGGTGGCGAGAGCAACGCCGTGGAGGAGGTGGGAGCGGAGGAAGATAGATAATATGAAATATTGTTTTACTCCCCATAAAAGCTGATGTCGCTTTATGGGAATTGAAATTCCTGGGAGAGGCAAGTCGCTTTTTGTGGAGCGCGTCCCTAAGGTCTCCTTTCACCATGTGGCTCGCTAGCTTTCTCTCGCTCTCTCTCTCTCAGAATATTGATAAATTCCAGCACACGCTCGCTCTCTCGTGTGGGGCTTGATTACATAGTTGGAGCTGCCGCTGCCGCTCCTCGATGGTTATCCGATCATAAGATTCGATACGTACGTGTGCGCGCACGGATGGGGCTGTGTGTATTAAGGCAGAGCCGAGAGGGAAAGAGGGCATGACCGTCGATAGAATTTTTTCCTCCTCTTCTTTTCATATCTCCCCCGTGGAATGCACACCCGGCGGATTGTAGTTTACGGATTCATTTGGTTTATTCGAACGTAGAGAGGAGCGCGAAGGCGATTCTAAATATCAAATTTTCACTTGATGACAGGCATAGATATAAAGGAAAAATAAATTTAATCTTTTCTTTTTAAAGAATATTTAAAATTCTCGTTAAATTTAGTTATGGCTATAGTTCGAGATAGTTTAAATGCAATTATAGTTTTAAAAGATAAATTCACTATCGTGGACAGTTTATATTTTCAGATGAATAACGGTTATTGCTTTTGACAAGTTGTAATACATTTTGCAAGATAAAGGATTACTATAGATTTCAGTACTTCGTATACTGCATTGTACTCTACATCTCTGTGTAATTTAAACTGGTATTTATGTCAATATTGCTGCTATGTTCAGATTGACCGAAAATCAGGTTTTAACGGACCTAGTAAGACATTTTTATAAATTAAAGTATCACAGGCGTCACGTTTATTAATGGACAATCAAGAATTTTATTACTTAACGACTGTTTGTTATAGAGTCGTACGTTTATAATATTAATATTTCAGCGGGTTTAATTGAACCTGCGACTGTCAGCCAAGTGAGTGGTCACGTATGCTACTCGTAGGAACGCAAAAGGTATAATTGTATTCGATCAGCATAATTGAACAGTTAATTTGCTTCTGCCGTAATAGCTCTGCTTCATTCAAATTATTCATAAACATTTTTACTTTAGTTATTGTGATACAGCTATCTTGAACATTAAAATAATATAAATTGATTTATTTTACTCTATATTTATAATATACATTGTTAAAAATTTTCTGAAATTTAATATAAATTTAATGTACATTCTGTAATAAAACTTATAATTTTGTATTAAATTCTGGAATTGAAATTAAATTTCAGAAATATTTATTAAATTTAATGCCCATTTGCATTTAAATTAATGCAAATTTATGAAATTTAATTCCAATTTAATGTACCTCCATGAAGTTATCCCAGAAAACTTCTAACAGTGATACTTTAAATATAGAGTATGGAAACCTATTTACACTTGGATACTCAACCTTGTTCAACAGCTTTTTCGAAATACAACCTATACGAGCGAACTGCTTTTACCCATTGCTCCAGTTCCTATAGGAAAAAATATCTTCGCGCAAATCTCGGCTCACAGCAGAAATGCAAATCGCAATTAGCCTCATCACAATCGCTCATTCGGC
>JAPYZP010003755.1:23465-41778 GCA_030522985.1 Torymus sinensis | reverse complement strand
AAATTGGTACAAATAGTTAGAGACTAAGTATTTTAACAGCATACTTGAATGAAAACAGTGAATATTTTTATTAAAGAATTATAAAATCTAAATTGTACCAACTTTCATATTTGCTTATGAAAAAGCATAACTCCTGCAACAATTTATTCTATTGAATGGTTCTTTTTAATATGTTCTCCCATTTCATAGAATAACGCGGGCAATTGTAATTGTAACTCATTTAGTTTACCAGAATATTAGCAATAAGTATAGAAATCAATATCATTTAATTTGTTTACATTTTGGAAGAACTGAACAAAAATAGTTATTTCGACACCTCATTCTATCTCTCGAATCTCACCCCATCACCGTAATAAATCGTTCAAAATATCGAACACGTAGGTTACCCACAATCTATTCCATTTTACACGTCAATAAACGAAAAAAAACGGTCTATTGAACTCAAAAACTAATCGACTACGGAAAAGTGTTATAATACTAAACTTTGAACCTATACTTCACCGCACGCTTAAAATATTAAGTGTCGCGTGCAGCTAGCAGACCTCACATTAAATATATTGCTTGTGGGGTGTGGTTAACTTCAAATACCGCATTACATGTACTAAAGACTCTGCCCCGCATAGTTTTCGTTCAAGCTATACGGTAATACTTATGCCAAACGCAATCGCGAACTGCCGCCCAAAATCCCGACGACGCGTGAAATATATATTATCAACCGAGCCAATCGATTGCATGCACAAGTATACACGTATATACCAGGCGTTAAAATCGAAGAACCTCCGCTTACACAATTTTCACAACCACGCTGCCCCGTTAATTATCGCGCCCCGCATAATTTAGTGGCTATCGAGGACAAACATTCGAACTTTCGTCGTCGAACCAAGAAATGTACCGTCCCATCCCTACTTTACGATTTGCCTTTAACAGCTCGCACTTAAAACGCCCGTTTACGCATTTGTTTACCAAATGAGACCATATTTATACGCCCGTAAAATAACCCAGTAGTTTAACAGATTTTTTGAAAATCCGCTCCCGCTCGTGTATGTATAACGCGGGTAAGTATATATAGGAAAAAAGCGTCTCTATTTAAGGCCCTCGGGCGGCTTGGCGTTAATGGGCTTCCCCGGAGTCTCCATTAAAGAAGCTTGGTTCATACGAGAGAGAGAGAGAGAGAGAGAGAGAGAGAGAGAGAGAGAGAGAGAGAGAGAGAGAGAGAGAGAGAGAGAGAGAGACTCTGTATGTGTGTGTAAAGCGAGCCGCGCCCCTTCGCTCGCCGGCAAATATGTTTGCCAATTACGGCGCGGTCGCAAAAAGGAGGAGGAAGCCCGCGCGCGCAGAAGAACGCGCGCGAAAGTTTGAGCGGCCGATTGATTGCTTTCAATTGCGACGCGGGAATCGGCTTTCGGCGCGCAGCGTGGCTAATTAAAGACACTTTTCGCGCACTTAATTGAGTTAATTTTTTTTTTCTGCATCGCGCCAGAGACTTTCCTCATTGAAATGAATCTTTTGTCTGGCGGCTTCGTCATTTTTGGGATTATATAGCTGAATCTCGGGAATATTTCGGTCTCTTTTTTTTTCAAATAAATATATTTTTCAAAAATTGTCTTTACGACTGTAATATACATTGTAATTTGGAATAATTTCGAAAGTATTGTTTACAAAAAATTGGATATTATTCATAACATATATCCGAATTTATTAAACTATACTTATAAAAGAGTGGAAGCCGTTATACTATACATTCAAAAAGTATGAATAAAAGAACAGAGCTTTTGAAAATCCCATATCCTGTTTCAAAATTACTCAACGTTGAAATTTTACACGGTGACTAAATGTTACATCCTAATTTAGGTCATGCAGTTCTATTGGCCTCTGCCGCTACAGTAGCAAATTTTAGTTTTTTCAAAAATTTGGAAAACTTGGAATCAACTCTTCCGTTATTCTCCGCAGATAACCACCTAATCAAATTTGTTCAACTTCCGCTCGCGCAATAACATAAAAAAGTCAAACCAAGTAGATTTTAAAAGAGTGTCGTTTCCTCACTTTACACGACAATAAACCAAGATAAAAATCCGAGCCGTTTCCTTCACTTAACTGACCTCAGCTCAACCTCCTTCCCCCCCTCTTTCTCTCGAGTAAGCAATCGACCGTGCGCACGCGCAGCGAACAATTCCTATAAACCTCGAAAAGTCGAACGATCGCCGGTCACGATAGAGCACTCGCTACTTATACATATATAGCGCGCACTGGCACACACGCGCAGCACACGCGAATGAAAACCTCAAGACGCAGGCGAATAATTTTAATTAGCCAAAGAACAACTGCTCGGATTCTCCCACATTTATAGCAGCGGGCGCGCATACACACGCCTAGATGCGGAGCTATATGGCAAAAAAGCTATACGTTGCATCGCTCCTGCTAAGGAGTCCGCGCGCTCTCGTATCGCTCGGCGGATCTCCCGGGTCAGGTCTGCAGCCGCAGCTCCGTTTCAAAGAGTGATTTATACAATAGACGCGCGCGCGCGCGCGTGGAGATGGACAAAAAAGGCGCGCGCACGCGGGGATGTTCACCGTTGCGGCGACAAAAAAGCCGCGACCGCGCGCGCGTGCACACGCCGAGTTGTACTTATTTATACCTGCGGCAGACGCGGAGCTTTTCGTGCTATTGCCTCGTTAATTAGATTCTTCCCGTCTGCGCTGCGGTTGCTGCATGCGGCTGAGAGGCGAAAGGAGGGGTAAAGGTGAGAAGAGGTCGGGATTTGCCTCTCAGCAGGTCGAATATGCCAAGTGACTATTGTTTATTAGGTCGCAGACTTCTACATAGTTGTGATTTTAGCAGCTCTACAGATCTGCTCGGGTGACATGTGTAGAAGGCATTTTTCGCATGAGAGTTTTTTATATATGTCATGTATAATTAATCAGTTGGAATATTTTATTAGTCACCTTGGATACCGAAATAAAGTTATCGATTAAGTATTAAGAAAATCGTGTTTCTAGATACATTTGTTTAAAAGTAGAGTACGTGATTCCGGTCTTCGAGAAATTGCCTCTGCCCGAGCTTTGAGAGGTGTCATTTTTGTGGCAGCTTAAAACGAAACTCCAGTGTATTTTTAATTTGATCTCATAAGACGTTATCGGTACGATATGAATTTAAAGATTGTATTTAAAATGAGGCGTTCTCTCATGAAATATTCCACATGAATTTTTTATCACAATTTTATGAATATTTGTACTGAAAGAACTGTTAAACCAGTATAGTAAATCATGATTTACTTCATGCTTTAATTTGTTTTGACCGCATTTTTTTTGGTTCAAAGTTATGGATTGATAAAATCGTGTATGAAAAGTTCAAGCGTGTTAAAATTGTGATGTAAATTTATTTTTAATTACTTCACCCAGATATTTGTGAAACTACAGAAAGGAGATAGATAAAATAATAACAAAAATAAGATGTGGCAATTTAGAAAATGCAAATAGGTATTGGTTAAAAAAGGAAGAATAAACGTGCAGCTTATCTAAAAAAGAATGAAGAAACACTAGAGTATATTGTAGTCAGATGCGAGGAGACAGGAAATGTTATGGAAAAAATTAGGGAACACGGTATCATGATAATAGGGAAGTTAGTAAACGAGACAGGAAATGTAGGAGTAGTAAAAGCCTTCAAGCAATTTTTAAAAGCTGTAGAGAAAAAAGAAAAGGACAAAAGATAGAAATATTAGAGATAGAGTATAATGTAAGAGTCTAATGTAAGAGCAACTGCCTTAGGTATGGATGGATGAATGCAATGGTCAAAAATAGGTAGAACTAGCGGCAATTAAAAGAGTCGATTTCCATTTATATTTAAGGTGAATATGTATGCTTTAAGTTTATTAGAGTATATGTACAGTAGCTTTTGTATGAAATGGTATGAAAGTAATGGAAAAGTATGTAAAAGTAAAATGCAGTGCTAACAGTATTAGTACTACCCTGAGTGATATTAGAGTATGGAATAATAAGCATGGATAAATCAAAGTATTTTAAGTATTTTGATGTAAACCAAGTCCATTTCTGGGCCAAATAAGACTGAAATAAACTTATTAATACTATGCAACTTTGAACTGGATCGAATATTTATAGTAAGAGGCAGAAAGTAAATAAAAGCTATTTTATCTACACAGTTATCTGCATTTTTCATTAAAAATAAAATAGGTAACTTTAATGTAATAGATCATACCCTACTTATAAGGTCTTGTGAGATCAAAATAAGGCTACTGGAATATAGGTGTCGGTGCTAAAACAACGCCTTCTGAAGCCTGGGCAAAATCCGCTTCCCGGAAATCGAAATCACTCTTTGTTGGTAATGGGTGCTCGACTTATTTTTACGTTTTACGTCGAAGTCCATTTTCCAAAGGCCGTGCACTTTCCTTATAAATCTAATATTTTCTAGTATGAAAAGAATTGTTCAAAGTTGAAAGTATAAAATCACGAAATTTCCAGTCTTTTATAAAGGCATATGAAAATGTATAATATTAACTATATTTAATGCAAATATATAAAAACGATATATTTTTTTCAATATTGTAAAGACGATAAAATTTATAAAATTTATGCAGAAATATAAGAAACTACTGAAAAAATAGAGATTAAAAGAATAAATTTTCGAATTGTATTTTTCAAGACAATTGTTGCACTGTGCCTTATTTAACAGAGATTCAGTATAACGTTTCATGCGTAATAAGCGACGGCGAAATTCTAATGTCGAGACGTATCCTCCATTGGGGTAGGTCGATGAGATTATACGTACGTAGCAAGCGCTGCACTTAGCGAAACGTCAAATTGCGTTTAAGTACCCACATATATGCTCGGCAAAGTACTTCTAATTATTATTGTACAAATATATGCCATACAATCATTGAGGAAAACTTCTAACACGTTTATAGTTATCAATATTCCATTTACGTCAATATTTCAATAATAATAAATTCATCTGAATACATATAAATGTTATGGCATTCGTGGTTGTAATAGTTGTTTAAGGGGCATTTTAGCGGACTTTCATACTTAAAATGTATGACCCATTCTTCATTTTAAATTGGATCGTTATGCGTAACATTCGCAGTCGTACTTACCATACTAATGTGAAAATTACACGTGATTATATGAAGGTCTGTATCTTTAGCACTTAAAATTAAATTTGTTGAAAGAATTGTTTTAATTTTATAATCATAAAGCAACGACAAGTTTTAAGTACAGAAATAAGTAATGGATAATAACAACCTTTACAAATGAAATATTTTATTTCTTACAAAATTACAGTTTAAAATTACATGATAAATTAATACTATACGTACTAAATAAATAGTAATTGTAAACATAAATTATTCATTTACTGGTTGTACATTTACATTCAATGTGATCAGTCTGTTTCATTGCATACAATCAATGAAACACTTATGCCCTATTTTCAGAAATCTTGTGAGTTATCTTATTCCAGTTTGATTATGAGCTATTTATAATGGCATATTTTATTGTTAGACAACAAATGTTAATGAGAAATATTAATTATTTTTAATATTTTTTTGAATATTTTTGTTTTGTAGTATTACGTAATAAGTCCTTTATATGTTTCTATAGACAAGATTTTGGTGCCATCAAGGCATTACAAGTTTTTTTTATTTACACTTTCAAAAATACTTGAAAATGCTTCATAAATACGTAAATTTTCATCTCTGAGGTATTTCAAATTAAACGGTTGAGAAAAATGTGAGTAATATATTCCAGTATGCTAATTAAGCTAAGAAATTTCATATCGCAAATATTTAAAATATGAATTAAGGTAGCCCTAACACGAGGTCAAGTAAATATAATTTTTCTTCAATCTTGTTAATGAAAGCATGTTTTTGCCATCAAAAGTGCGAAAGGTAACTTAAGTATTAAATAAACACAACTATATAATATATAGAAGGCCATTAATGTTAATTCAAGTGAATAAATAAATTATTAAATAAATCAATATATATATATTAAAATATTTATGATAACTATATATCTTATAAGCAGATAATAAATTAAATGTTGTAATTAATATTATAAATAAGATGAAAAAGAAACCGACTTTATCGCATTCATTTTCATAAATTCTATAGTGGTTTTTAAAACCTATAAACCTTCACGTCACGATAAACTTTTCAAATGCGTTTTGATATAAATGAACAAACTTTCGAGCTGAGGATTATCTTATCAAGATTACGTAAGTTTGAAAAAAACTAAAAGTAACTGAGAAATTCGTTTTGAATGTCTGAAACGAGGTTATATATGCGACACGTACAAATGTGACGCACGAATGAAATTTTTGTCCCCCGAACCCCGAAAAATCTCCCCTGATAATTTCCACGAACACGTGATCCATCTATTTCCAGTAGGGTCGCGCATCAATCTTTTTTTGACTAGCATGACGTTAGGACTACCTTAAAATAGCTGCTGCCGTCGGCCGCTTTATGACGATGACAGTCTACACGCAAACACAATTACAGCGGTCGATAATATATCCTATGCGCGCGCGCGCGTATATAGCAACGAGATTATATCCCGAGAGTGTACGGGACGCGTCTTGTCCGAGTAACATTTTTTATATAGATTTTCATCCTTCGTAATAGCCAACGTGAAATTATCTGAAAAATACTTGAGATGAAGTTTTCAATTTTTCTAAGAAAAATAGGGCCTCTCGCGATATATTTAATATTTATATAATTCGTAAGACGCATTGTACAACAATCGAAGGGCCCGCCGATGCACGCGCATCACACACGACAACAACGACCGCAATACACGTCAAAGACTCGCGAATCGTTCACACGAACACACACATCACACACACACATATATAATACGCGATCCCTGCACAATGCACTGCGTGCGCGCGCTTACGTGTAGAAGCAGGCGGACTTGCTGGCGTTCTTGGGCGCGGCGAGGGTGTGAATGGCGAAACCTGCCCGCCTCACGGTGACGACGTCGCCGCCCTCGATCCGCTTCCTGAAGGGCCTCAGCCTGATGCAGAGATACGTGGAGAGGCCGCAGGAGGCGATCAGCACGGCGAGCAGCAGGAGCAGCGTGAGGGTGAAGCCGGAGGTGGTCATACAGATGAGGTTGGCCGCGTGGCTCGCGCTCTCGCGCACCGGGAATATCATCGTCGAGGGGGCGGACTCGCCGCTGGTCGAGTTCACCTCGTCGATGGAGAAGGTGAGGTCGCCCGTCGACACCACGCGGATCACTCGGTTCACGCCCACGGTCTTCTCCGGGCTGCCGGCCGGCTTCGGGGACGAGCTGGGCAGCGATCGGCTCTTGCGCCGGCGCTCGTCGCGCGGCCTACCCACCGACTGCAACATTTTTCGACATTTTTAGTTCGCCCTCGTCTTTTCCAACGACCAATGCTGATGGTTAAATGTATGAGAAAGTGGGAAGATAACGAGGATCACATGCATTACTGATCGTCTTTAACGTAGTTATGAGTGAAAACAAATATTCGACGAATAATTCGCGCGGAAAATCTAGTGATGTTTTTCCACATTTTCTATTTTTAATTCTTCTATGTCTCATATTTAATGCAAATTCGTAGTGGTAGAGTGTGTCATATAATATGTATGTCCTTAATTATGCATATAGCGAACACGGTAATGGAAAGTATATCAAGCCTGACCTAAGCGTGCCTTCTACTACTGGAAATTTCTTACTTTGCATGTGTAGGTATTTCAACCTATTTGTTTAAATTATATTAATAAATGTGTATACTATTTGATCACCCGTGATCTGTATTCAAAACCACCGTGTATATTGAGCGTCAAATTTAGTGCAAGAATTTTCTCAGATATCGCATTAATAAGCCTTTCTCTATGTATATATTATTATTGGTATGCAAATATCTGGCTGTTTGTTTGGATTTCGTAGAATTTTCGGGTACAAGCCGTCTTGCCGCAAGCATCCGTGAATCTATACATAGTCTCTCGACTGCGGGTATTTCTCACGCCGAAATTCTTTAAGCAAATAATACACCGATGCGTTGTTACATCAACCACGAAACATCATGTTTTGCCTATCCAGAGAAAAATTTTGTACTAAAGATTGCTACAGTTTATAATAAAAATTGCTGCTTTTTTTTTGAATTTTTTACTACATAAATAGCAATTTTTATTATAAATTGTAATAATTTTCATGAGAATATGAACCTGTCCCCCGTTTACTATAAAAAATAGTAAATTTTTCTCCTTGTATATTTACGTAATTTCTCCTCTAATGCCCTCAATTTACAGTAATAATGTAAAATCAAACAAAATTTAAAGCGAGAGACACTGACCTGCAGGTACGCCTCGAGCGGCAACGGCGGGGGCAGCGGCAATCCGTAAGCAGCGACGTCCGCGTGTCCGATCGACGCCCGATGATTGACCGCCTCGAGGAGGAGGCCGTCCTGGTGCAGCAACGAGGGCGCCGAGTCGGTGCACTGGTCGGGACACTGGTAACGGCAGATCTGTATCGTGCACTGGAAGTGCACCTCCATCGAGTCCGGGAACTTGAAGGCCTGGAAGTGGGCGTACGAGAGCACCGAGGCGCTCGCGCCGAAGTTCTTGATCTTGGTGAAGCGCGACATCAGCTTCGGTCGCGTGATGCAGCCGCGCTGGTCGACTGTAATGGTCGATAAAAATTTCGTTTAAGTGACTCTGAATTTTTATTAGGACATCGGTGTATTCCGTACAATTAAATGCTCCGAACGGGCTCTGCTGTTACTTTTCGCGCCATCTCGTGATTTATGAAAGGAATTGTCAAGGCAAACTTACCCAACTGAATTGGCGCCCTCTTGCCATCGTGAGCCATGCAGTTCCTCACGAGCATGTCGAACTTGGAGTCGTCGTCCTTGATGGCCAGCACCATCGTCATCGTCTGGCCGATTTTTACGAGACCCGAGACCTCGGAGGCCCATGGGCCCTTGCCGACCTGTATCTGCATCCAGCAGCCGACGTTGTCACCGGCGAAGTCCGCGCGCACCACGTCGAGCATGTCGACGGGGAACGGACGGAAGGTGACCGACTTCTCGTAGAGGTCGTGCCACGTGCAGCGCAGCTTGCGCGCCTGGTCCCAGACTTCTTGTACCTAAAGTGGCCAAACAGTGAAAGAGTTGTTATAATATGTTTATGCATGGAAGTCGATTTTTTCTATATGTTAGTTGGTCACTTGATTAATTCGACCACCTTCGGCGAAAACATTTTTCTATGTTTTGGCAAGCATGTTTAGAACAGACTGTTTACAAGAAACATCAAAATAGTGTACATCTTGTAAGCAGAAAAAAATTGAGGACGTCCTAGAGCTGATATTGACTTTACGCGAAGAATGTAAATATAGCGTTTTGACTATGCTCCGTTAGGTGTATTAATTCGGTCAATTTATTTCAAAAATGTTTTTTTTTATTTTCTTTTAAAGCAAAATCGTGAACGATCCATTTAATTGATGATGATGCTGGTGTTCTTTGTACTTTGGCCCGCAAACGAGTCCAAAAAGTTAATTAAAAAGCGGGGTGGCTGTTATTTATTCGTTCGATTTTATTTTCATGTTATATTTTTCGTTTGCACAAATAGAACGTACATAAGCTTTTGCATTAGCAAATATGGGATTTGACGACGAAAAAGTGTAAAAATATATAGCTTTTGTCATGGTATATTAATTGTGTACGCAAACAGCTTTCTATATCGTTATTTAATTACCATTTATGGGTAAATTTTTTGCTTGTTCAAAGAGAAAGCTTTGTAACGGTGAAATTTTACGAAATTTTTCGACTCCCAGATTTCGATGATTTTCGATATTTCTGAGCTCCCTGAATCAAAATATTTGTTTTCCAGGAAATGCCAGTGTGTATGCATGCATATGTGTGTGTGTGTGTGTGTGTGTGTGTGTGTGTGTGTGTGTGTGTGTGTGTGTGTGTGTGTGTGGTGTGTGTGTGGGTGTGTGTGTGTGTGTGTGTGTGGGTGTGTGGGTGTGTGTGTGTGTGTGTGTGTGGGTGTGTGTGTATGGGTGTGTGTGTAATAAATTTGTCCGCAGCATAACTCGAAACTGGCCAGAGATATCAAGTTTGTCTTTGGCAGGTACATGAAGTTTATTTTGAAGTTGTGCAAGTTCAATTATATGGTTGATCGAATGATATTAAGTATTTAAAAAATAAAAAAGAAAAATATGGAAAAATCGAAAAAAGAAGTTGAGGACGCCTGAGAAGTGATATTGACTTCACATGAAGTCAAAATATATAAAGAGTGTTTTGACTATGCTTCAGCATGTAAGTATACTTGACCAATTTAATTTAAATAAGTTTTGACATATTTTTTTTTTTAAACAAAATTCACAAAAATGTATAAACATGTATTAAAATAGAACCCCTCTTACGAAAAATTCCGAACACTTCATAAATGAAATTGAATAAGCAAGTGAAAATGTTTCAAGAAATTTTGAAATAATTATTTATAAGCCATATTTTTCACATTTCTTAGCAACTTACTATGCTATGCATAATAGCTTGCAAAAATACATAGAAAGTAAGGTTCAGTGGATAAAAAAATAACAGAGAAAAGGTGTCGCTTATACGTGTCATCGGCAAAAGATCAGACATTAAAAACATAATTTTACAAATATATACCACAATCAAATATTGATATTTCCATAACCCAATGATACGGAAAATTGATTTTATTGTAAATTGAATGTATATTTCATGACGGCAAACAATCACGGTCAGTTTGAGAATATTATTCGTTTCGTTTATTTTTGAACCCGTAACAATATCAAAAAAGTTTTGCTTTTAGAACAGACACTTTTTATAAAATAAAAGTTCATCTCAGCTATTGGCGAAAAAAAAAATATAAAAGTATTACGTGCAAAAACTTTTAAGTGCGAAGTTTAAATCAAAACTTTTTTCAACTTATTACTACTATGAAGCCACTTACACATTGAGTATCCTGAGAAAATTCTGTCGTAAACATGTAACTTTATTTTATACGACTTTTTTATTATTTCCGATCATTCACATATTTTAAGAAAATACGATCTGCAGCGCAATATTTTAGAAATCTCGTTTTCGCAGTGTTTATTCAAAACGACAAAAATACGCTCGAATAAAAATGACCCGAGCTTGTAAACATGACATTTTGTAACAAACTATATTTTTCGCAACAAAACAAAAAAAAATATATCCTCATTTCAAAGTATACATAAAAATTTCGACCTCAACCCAACAATTCGATATTGTTCCAACTCCATTCTAACAATTCGTAAAGGAAGAGCTCACCTGCGGATCGTACTGTATGACGACGATGTTCTCGAAGTAGGTGCCGGAGCCGGACTCGGCGCCGTATCCGTAGAGGCCGTTCTCGGTGTTGCCCGCGGTGCCGCATGCGTGTATGCCGATCTCAAAGTTGACCGAGGTCCTGCCGAGGCCCGCCGGCAGGTAGACGCAGTTGGCGTTGCTGTAGTGGCCCTTGCTGAAGACGATGCCGTAGAAGGGCTTGTCGAAGCCGAGGTAGACCTTCATCGAGTTCTTCTCGCACTTGACGTCGAGCGAGACGATCTTGGGCATGTCGTTGCCGGCCGCCGGCCAGTTCTCGCCGATGCCGTTGCCGCTGTCGATCAGCGAGGCGCCGATCGCCGTGTCGAAGACCTTGTCGATGCTGTCCTGCGGCCGTGACTGCTGCTGTAGCTGCTGCTGCGAGCCCGACTGTAATGCGACGGGGGAATATCCATTATTTGCATGTACGAATATGAGTAATTTATTGTGTATGTTATCTGACACTATTATATTTTAATTACAATCAAATAATAAAATTTAATATTCAACAATACAAGCAAAGATTCTATATAATAACCCATTACACCTTATAAATTATTCCCAATGTACACTCGCCAAGGTAATCCGCGAACATGGATACCTGATAACTGAATTCAATGTAGTAACAATTCACTTTACATATATAAAATTAAAATTATTTTCATTTAATATGTACATTATTATGCGAGTGCACCTGTTACTAATTGTGATTATTGCTTCGATAGTAAAAATTGCACTTATCGCACAAAAGCCTCTCTTTGTTTGCACAGCAAGCTAGCATAATACAACCCGTCTAATTCTGGCGTATAACGACAATAGCAGCCATATCATCGAAAACCTTACTGAGGCGGAAGACGGCGGGGGTGGCGGCGGCCCGTGGTAGGCGACATTGTGATGCGACCTCGGCGGCCCGCCGCCGCGACCCGGATGTCCCCGGTGGTTGGCCGCGCCGTACTGGCTTCCGGCGGACGAGCCGCCGTTTCCTCCCCCGGCCCCCGTGCCGTCGCTCTCGCTGGCCATCGCGTCGAGGGCGGCTGTCATCGCGTCCGCCGTCGCCTGCTGCTGTTGCTGCTGCTGCTGCTGCTGTTGCTGCTGGAGGCTCTGGGACTGCTGTTGCGGCTGGTCGGCGACATCCTGGTGCTCGGCGTTGCGGATGTCGTCGCCCGGCACATCCTCGATCACCTCCACCTCGTCAGCCCGTGCTATCTGTGGGGGTGCAGAGAGAGAAAGTCGTTCATGATGCTACAATCGGGAGCGGTCGCGAGTCGAGTGGAATAATTATTATAACTCGTTTCGAGTTTTGTCAGAATGAATTTCCATGCGGTATTTGTCGTAATAAAATGTACATACTCTTTTTAGTTATTTAATCTAAGAGTGTGTATAAGCGGCTAAAGTTTTTAACGAACTGGAGTCTATAAAGCTTTGGTATCGCGCAAAAAAGAGTATGTAACGAACATTATTCTTCAATTACGATCTCGTAATGAAATTTCGGGAATAACTTTGCAATCAACCCAGAGTTGTTGTTGGAAATAGGCGGATTTCTATAGTATATTTTTTAGTTGGTAAATTTTGATAAAACATTCTTCGAAAAAATGTATTTAGTTACTTTTTCTCGCATAACTTTTTATAATTATATTATGCTACAAAATTTTCAAGCTCATAATAGCTTTAGTTTGAATATCTGCATGAAGTACTAAAAGTACTGTTCCGTTGAAAGTTATTAACGCTTAAAAATAGCTCTACTTTTACGAATTAATAAATGTATGAAAATTTTCAGGCATTTTCAACCTTAATGACACTAGTCCTGGTATATTTTTCTTTGTAATAAATCCTTACATCAAATTTAAGCTCTTTCTGCGAAGCGACTCTTTTCCAAAGAATGTTTTCGAAAGCTTATATATTGTATAAACATTTTAAGAAATATATGTCCAGTAGAGGTATATGTACTTATGCAGTTTTTCTCTGGGTGTGCACTAAATAAATAAAATGTATCTTTTGTATCTTTTCATACGCATCCTTGCAGGTATATGGATAAAATACCAATTAGAATGCAAGGGAAAGTTTTCCCCTGGTTTTTCAAATGGCGGAGAAAAATTTAATAGCAGCTTCCATTTAATTGTAAATTACATATTATTATGATAAAGAATAAAGACCACAGTGCATTTAGATATATGATATTCTAGAAAATAAACTAGTTTTTTCATTTATTGCAACTTTGTTTTGAAATCATTTTTTATTTATTTCGTCGATTTAATACCGCGATCAATCCTACCAAAAGTATTTAGCTAAATAAATATATTTATATTTTTAATTAAAATTTGCTCTTATTCTCAAAAAACAACAACAGTGCGAAAAAGACTTGGCAGAATCCTGCAAGTACGCTACAGAAAACACAAAGCATCGTTTTTTTCATCCGGCTCGCCCGACAAAACAAATCATCAAAGCAATTTCCCTCCTAATAAGAAGCAAAGAACAGTACCGGAAGAAGCCAAAGAACTTTCCGCGGCGAGACATCACAAGGACCCGCTAAAGGGCTACACGGTCTATCTCCCCCTCCCCTCCTCCTCTCTCTCTCTCTTGCACGCGAAACCGGAGCGCGAACCACTTTGGCGCCCTTGCCTCTGCGCGCGCGCGCGCACACACAACCGCGGCGGATAATTATCCGGTGTGCGTGTCTGCGTGTGTGAGCAGCAGTCGCCGCCGTCGCGTCTCCTCGCGCGCATTTTAACCCAGATATATCGCGCGCAATGCCGTTACTACCGCCGCTCTGACCCAGAGCTAAGGGCGACGCGTCGTCGTCGTCGTCTCGTCGAAATGCCGATGAGCGCGCGCGCGCGGGACACGAAAAAACTCACAGCCGCACACCTGAAGCGGACTATGGGCGTTTAAGGAGGAGGAGAGGAGATAAGCGAGTGATTGGCTGCGCGCGCGGGTAAACGCGCGGAGAGAAAGAATTTTATGGACGTTGTAAATTTGATATTCGATGGAAAAACGAGGCGGAGGTAATAGGCGCGTCGATGCGTGTGACATTCCTTTGTGGACGAACAGTCTGCTGTGACTGCGATCACGGCAAACTTTGAGAATTTTACGATGATATACTTTTTGCGCTTTTATCGGTTGTAACGTGTACGTCGTTTAGTTATAAATCGATAAAAATGTAAAAATTCTTTCTAATAATTACTTACTTATAATATAGGCGTAATTTCTGTAATAATGCTATTAGTAATTATAAAGCGGCAAATTGCTTTATGCATAATACCTTAATTAAATAAAGTTCAATTGAATTTTGAACTTAATTTTCAAACAGTTATTTTCCAAACAGTTCATATTGAGTGAAATTTGAATATTTAACAGGTGGAAATTAATGATGCTCTCACTTATTTAAAACTAACCAGTTGGAAAATCGAATAAAACGAGGTTTAAATGATCATAAATAACAAATTTTAATAATATACATTTGACAATAATCAATTCATAAAAAGCCATTAAATCGATAAATTATAGCTTCTTAATTGAAATATCACAGAATTATTTAAAACGAGGAAATACACGCTTCAATCAACACGAATGAAAAGAAAAAACTACAGTATAGTCGTTAACGTGCTTAAGCTTCTGTGGCATGATTTATATGGTTAATCATGAAGCGATTACACATTAGTTCAAAATAATGTATACAAAATAAATTGAAAATTTTCAGCGTTTGACATCGATTGCCGGCATTTTGAAAAAATGATGAGAAACGGATAAAAGAAACACGTTTAAATATGTAATAATAACGGTAAAAGATGTTTTCTATATATATAATTATAAATATAAACCGCCGAAAACGTTATCAAAATAGAAGCTCCGAAAAATCGTGGCAGCCCATCATCGGCAGAACTTTCCACCCCGAACATCTTCTAGAATCCTGTAAATTTTATTTCTCCAGGATTCACGCGACTTTGCGAGCTCAGCACAACCGCACGGTTATATATATGTATACCTATAACGATGTCCCCGCGAAGAATGCAATGTCAGGGACAGCATCCGCGCCCATTCGCGAACTTGGAACGGACAGCCGCCGCCACAAAGAGGCGGGGTGCCAACCGGACCACCCAACACACACGTCCTTATACATACACATATGTAGGCGCGCGCGCGCGGAGAAAAGGCCGGTAATCGAATCTTCAGCATCGCGCACTTTCTTCCCGATGGCTGTGCGAGAGCGAGAGAATGCGCGAAAAAGACGCTCAGGAGAGAAAGCGCAAGAAGCGCAAGAGAGAGAGAGAAGAACCCTGGCCGATTGACCCTGGCCTCCCTCCACGTCGCGGCGGCCCGTTATATCCCCGCAGGGTCACGCGCGTGACGCAATACAGAGCCGCGCGCACTTGTGCACCGTACGTTTCGCCGTACACACACACACACGTACTCGCGTTCATCCGCTCCTATTCGTCCCGCGGGTCTTGCTCCCTCCTTCGCGCTTTTGCCTTCTCCTTCGTCCTCGTCCGTGTCGGCGTCGTCCTCTACTACTACTACTACTACCAGCTACTACTACTTCTTCTTCCTCTTCGGCGGCGGCGACGGAGCCGCGAGCGCTTTTTCCGCGCTCGAAAACCGGCGGCGGCGCGCCTTTTCCGCGAATGGGGGAGGGGGGGAGGGAGCCGGGGGAAAAAAGCCGATCCTTGTAATCCGGAATCCACGGCTTCCGGTGCGCATCGCCGTAGGCGAGATAGACGTGTGTATGTATAGGTGTGTATATACGTTTGGTAGCTCGAGTGGGTAGAAGAGCACTTGCGCGAAGTTTGCCGAGAGAACGACGCTCGAGCAATCGTACATACATATATATAAGTATATATATATATCGGACGCGCTCTGTGTGTTTTCACGTATGCCAGGAATGTGGTTGAGAGTAGTGCTATATATAGGTATATGGTGTGCACGCGTCTGCGTCTCTCGAATCATTCTCCAAGTGCACTGTTATGGTTTCATTTCGCTCGTTTCCTTTCTTTCTTTTTTTTTCTTTAAATCGATTAGTCAATAGTAGAGCAATTGTAGCAACATTGTTGCTCATCGATTGTTACATCTGACAAAAGCAGAGTATCAAATAAATTCTGTACTAAGGTATCAACTATGTAAGCTATTCCATACGTGTTTATCAATTCTTACGAAAATCTAAATTTTAATTTGTATTTAATTCCAATCCTTTTAAAATATGTAGAGTAATCCGAAAACTCGTACTATAATATACTCTGAAGAAAAAAAAATTCTCTATCAAAATCTATTACTTAATTAGAAAAATTATTTAACTCGATCCGATAAAAATATCTTAACTCTCGATATAATGTATACAAATTTTAATTTTAATAAAATATTTGAAATATTCTTATCACTTTTTTGGTTGTAAATATATTTTTCGCAGCTATTCTATTATTTTCACTGTATCAATACGAATACAAAGTTTTCATCAATTTACTCAAATCTGCTATATAAAATAAATGACTTTGAAAGTAATTTAATTTGTAATTGTAATAATCTTTGTTTTAGAAGTCTTCAAACGATAGCTTTTAACTGAAGCGCGTGGCGCGCCGTGTAATGAGATAATAGGTAATAAGTATGATAGGCAGGATAAGTATTACGATTAAGTGAGAGCACTTTCGTAACACTTGAAGATGGGAAAGAACTGTAAGTGCTGTAATTGAAGACATAAAGCTTGCGCAACGTGTACTCAAGATTAAATTGCATATTATAGTCTTAAATATTTTTCATATTATACTTTACTTCAAATACTCACATTATAAATGGTTTACGCGAGTATAAGTAAAATTGACTACAGGAACACCTTGAGTCGATATAATGTTGCTATTATGGTAAACGCACCATTATAGTACATTTAATGACTCTATCGTTTCTCAAAATGAACATATATATACGAGTACAGAAATAATGCCAAAAATCACTATCATCGCAATCTCTATTAGGTTTTGTATTCATATGTAAAAAAGGTAATCAATGAAATTAGCTAATTTTTTATTTCATATAAGTATACCGTTTCAGTGATCTTTTAATAAATTTTAATACGAAATTTTTTTTTTAATTAATCTCTTTATTGCGCATGGAAAATTCATTATGAATATCAACTTACCTGCAGAATTTCAGCGAAATTTAATTATTTTAGAACATTAAATACTCCGGTACTCACCCCCTGGACGAGGATACACGTTAACACAAGGACGCCTAACCGCATTCCGCGTTGTCGTCCACGATGGATCAATTCAAAGACCCAATATCTGAAACCGATAAATTACAATTAACTTTTTTGCAGGGGCAGCCATGTAAAGCAATGAAATAACCACGAAATTCCATTGGCTTTCGTTACAGACCGCGCGCATCATAGATCAAGGGGTCGCCTAAATTATCAATCGACCGGTCGAATTACTTTTATATCATAAGTATCATTAAATATCTTTGACATTCCTAAAATTCCACATCTCCAAAAGATTAATAAACTATGAAAATAACGCATGGATCAATGATTGAGGCGTCTTTTTTCAAAACTGAATAATTGTACTTTTATGGTCGAATACAACACTTTCTCGTTCGAATACACACAATTGCTAAACAATATTGAAAACCATTACAAGCAATGTTCTGTTCGATACAGTATGCGTATAAAATGCGATTTTTCACATTCTACAAATTTTTAAAATCGCTTTTACGCCTTCCGTATCGAAAAATATCGTTCGATACACATGCCAAACCTCACCCTCGTGCTAGAATCAACACTTTCGCACTTCTATCGAAATATACTATTTTAATTTATTAGAATTTGAAAATGGTATTACCCGTTTTTGAAAAACCATTTTTTTTAATTGATTGATCGACCTTTCACCTTTGTACTTTAGCTATGGATGTTTGTTTTGTTTTGATATCTGAATAGAGAAATTATATTTCGTTATAGAAAGCGAATTCTTGTATAAGTAATACACATTTTTCAAAAACT
>JAPYZP010003755.1:0-23419 GCA_030522985.1 Torymus sinensis | reverse complement strand
TTCATTATTAACAGGTTCATTGCTGACAATGTATAAGCTTTTTCTTCGATCATTTTTTATATTTTTCAAATTATACATGAAAAATTAATTAAAACTTTTCGGATTCGTGCTGTGTCAAGCTGTTAAAATTCATATTTTCATATATTTTTCACTGATATTGTTCCCGAAATTATAGCATATTTTCATCATACCACAAATATGACTCACAATAACACACTATTCAGCTGATTTCCGAAGACCTTTTGTCAAATTCTTCCTCACTATAAGAAATAGACCCGTATTGAAAGATTTACGTCATTCCAAAAAAACAAGCAGCAATAAATATTTGATCAAGGCCAATGATCAATTGTGATATACGCTTTCTCAATAAATTCTATCCTCTTAATACATACGTTCATACACTTCAAAGCTCGCACTTCGTTCCGCTATCTATAGAATCTCAGTCACGCGCGCACTCGACAGCTGATGCCCACGATGAACTCCAAGTCATTCCGCCCGATAGCTCAATCCATCACGGCATCAACTATACATATATCCATGACAATTGAAACACACATCGACAGACACAATTTTCCAATAGGCTAAAGCTGAGAAGAGTCGTGCATCCGGGGCGCACATCCTAACACAGATTTTTACCCTACAAACACCGTTCGACTCGACCTATCCTCATCTCTCGCGTTCGCACGAAAGGCTCTCTCGCTCTCTCGCTCTCCTTCGCATAAAAATGCTCCAACATGCAAAAGACCTCCACCTCGGGAGTACTTAATTATTATTCAGCTATACTCCCGCGTCAATTAAGCCATTGCCGACCGGTCACGACTACTATACACATCCCTTATCTCGCATTCCGGTCGCTCCTTCCTCTCTCTCTCTCTCCACACTCCCTCGTACTTTTATAGGAAAAGAGGCGCACAAAGCAATTAACATAGCCATCACGCGCAGCAGTGCGGACGCGTTATCGCGCGTGTATATACATATAAGTACCTGCTGTGTGTGCGCACGCGCGCGAGCGACAACAAAGTAGAACGTCACGACGTTGCTTTCCTAGTTTCCACGAAAACCGTCGTCGCCGCGCCGAGCGTGCCGTTTGATCATCGATCGCCGATCGTCGCCGCTGCGTCGTTTTTTTCCCCCCTCAACAACGCAAACGTGATCCGCGCAACTTCCGACCCGCAGCCTCATGCCTATACATACGTGTATACACGTGTAAACTATATACGCTCACACGAGTCTCGTGGTGTGTCGCGTTCCAAATTCCATCACCGCAGCGGCGGCGGCGGCGGCGGCGGCGGTCGGGACGTCCGCATTTTCGCCGACAGCAGCGAGCGGCGTCTTTATTTCGCGCCTAAGGCCTTATACTGCTTTTTGTCGTAGCTCGCGCGCGCGTGACAATGAGGATTTCGCCGCGCGCCGGGTGAAAGGTTCGCCGCCGCCGCCGCGTGTGTGGGCATCGAGTGGATTTGTTACCCGGTTACGCGCGCGCCAGAGAAAGAGAGAATGTGTGTAAGATGCGATAACGATCGCGCGATGCCGTTAAGCGCGCGAGCGCGAGATGATGATTTCGAGAGCGGAGTAGAGGCGCGTGTGAAGGATGGAGCGAGCGTCGCGCGCGCGTTGCTCGTTTTAATAATTGACGAGACGTCGATAATTGGGCTAGATTTACGGGTGACCCACTGACGCCTGTCTATTCAATCTCGTGGGAAAACAATGATTTTCTATACGTGAGCCGCGGTTGCTAGATGTATAATCTTGTCAAGTTTATAGGTAGAGTTGTTTTTAAGTTTTACTGGCACGACGTGTCGCCTTAAATTTTTTGCTTATGGGTACCTGTATTTGAATAATGAACTCTTGTGACAGACTTGACTGGCGATCGTTGAGGTAGATCTAGCGCTATCGTATATCTACTTATAAGTGTACTATATCACCTCTATATATATATAGTACAATGCTTGATAGCTGCGGCTATGAAATTTCTAAAGACTACAATATCGTTATTATTTTGTTGTATACAATTAAATTATGCTTCATTATCTGTGATTCGAAACATCACCTTTTGCGATTATTAGCAACCATCAATGTTACAGCTCATAATAATGGATATATATTATATGTCACCGTTATAATGATTGTTGGCGATTATTCGTCTTCTCTAGGATTGAATTTCAATTCCAAATATTGAATACACGTCAATTAAATTAATATCTTTTTGCCGTTTCATCAGATATAGACGATTAAAACGTTGTTATATATCAATCATGCAATTCTAAATTTAATTTATCCGTAACAAATAAAACATAAAATAGCTCAACGAAATCGTTATTCGTTATACCGAATTAATTAAAAAAGTATATATATTTTCATTATAGCAGTAAACAAAATAACTAAATATAATTACAGCCCGATTTTGAATTCGAAAAAGGTGATCTATTATATACTTGTAAGGAGAAAAAAAAATATAGGAAAAATTACCTTGTCTGATTGTAAATTATCAAAGACATTGCCATAATTTATGGTCAAAATTGCGATTAATTTATGGCAATTTTGCCCATATTGTAAAAATTATGTTATATAATTTTGTTGAGAATTTCATTCTTTCTCACTTTTACAATCAAACATGGCAATTTTTACTACAACATTTTTCTCCCTGATATATAGAAACTTTCCGCGTGCTGGTAAAATCAGCTGATTATCAGCGCGAGAATATATACCAATCGCAATGACGTTTCCGAGACAAGCTATACAATCACCGCGAAATAATCATCGCCAAGCAAAAGTATCAACACCACAAAAAAAACTCTTCAAAACTACTCATCAACGCGTAATATACAAAGCATCGCGCATCTACAGCTCGCGCCTCGTTAATTGATCGCTCAGCTCACACGCGACCCACTTTTTATTCACGCGTATACAATGTAATGTATACCGCGGCGCGTTATATTATGCCCAATTAATCGCGGCGCAAAAGTCAAGCTGCGCATTATATACGCGCCACAAACGACACTCTCGCGCGTCCCCCTCCCTCCCCTGTCGCGATAATCTTAACGATTTTCGGCGATAGTTTATGGCGCGCGGCGGGAATCGGGAACGGGCACACGATGGCGACCTGCCAAATAACGCGTAACGGTCCATTGATGTGGCGATTCCTGAATGAGCTCTCTCGCTCACGCTACTTTACGACACACGCGCGCGCCTGTGTGTGTGTCTGCCTGCTCCCCCCGACGAGTACGGCTCACTTAACCCGTTTCTCACCGTCGTTCTCTGTACGTCGCTGCTGTGTTTTTTCTTTTTTTTTGTTCGCTGCGCCGGCTGTTGCGTGGCTTCTTTTCTTTTTTTGTCATGTCGAGCGCATCGTAGGTATATATGTGTGCAGTGGGTGAGGGGAAAAAAGCGTCTAGGTTCGATCGGCGCGCGGCAACGTGCGCGGAATTCGCGGCTCGAGGGTATATATACAGGAAATCTATTTGCGACCGTTCCGTCGAGGGTTATGCGAGCGTATAACGTAAGGTTTTATCGGGGCCCCGAGTAGGTATTCGCGGCCAAAGAGTTAAGGGCTTTTCTCTGCCGATGGAATAAGGCTTAACTGAAGAGCGGTTATGTATATGTATATACATTGATTCGGTTTTTCTCTCGCGGCTTTCGACCGATTATTCCACGTCTGCAAGCAAACGCAAGTTAAGTAGCTCTGTGGGTGGATTGTTTTAATGAGTGGTGTGCGGTAAGAGGCTTGCAAGTTACCTCGAAAAAGAATAAAAGTATTTCAGTGCACCCCGTCAATGTTCCGTCAATATTTTTCCTCGGCGATCGCTTGTACTCGAAACACGGATTCTTTTTAGAGTGGAGAACGAAGATGCAAATCATCCAATCGATCATATAGCTGTTTTACGTCAATTAAGTATATGGTGATGATTATTATTTTACATACGCGGCTGTAACGTAAATCATCTTCGTCCAAGTAAAAGTCATAAACATGTACCTATATTAGTGATCCACATTGTTCACACATAATGTTAATGCGATATAGTATCACTGTTAGTGTCTCTTCAATGCTAATAAACATTCTAAAATAAACAACAAAACTTATGTTCTTGCTAAATATAACTTAAACAAAATAAAATAAAAGGAACGATTAATCGCGCCAGCTCTAATTACATATGCAAATAATCAAAGCTATACTGTTAGAAAATCTGAGTGCGTTCATTTGAACTAAATTTAACGATCGCGTTCATTAAACCTGTACAAATAGATTTTCCATTAAAAACTTAATGACTATAAGCGATTCAGCATTCGTACGAATAAACATTCAATTAGAGTCATTGTTGTGGTTTTATAATGAGTTTCAGCTTTAGAAATTTTTCCTCGTATTTCGCTGCGCGTGGATATCCCGCACCAGTAATTACGCCGCTGTCAATGACCAAATAAAGTTCGTGTATATATATTCTCGTTAATAAAGGTGGGGAGTTGTAACTCAATGATAAACTATTATTTTAATCTGATAATCTTGATAATAAATAACTAACGACCCAATAAATTTATATTATTCTTCAAAAATATTTAACAATTATTTATGTTTCGTTTTTCAATCATTACTTAACTTGTAGCTAAACAATTTGTTACGGAGCAATAACTACAGAAATTATGAAACTATATAGTAGTATTTAAAACCGAAAGTTTGGTCGAAAACACAATGAATTTTTCATTAGTCTAACTTGAGGTAGAAATTTAATTTGTCGTCCCAACATACGAACTATGCACGTAGTGCTGCTGATAATAATAATGTTGACATGGAGTCTCACAGCACAGATTATACTACTATTAAATGAATTTTCTATAATAACATTCTAACACATTACTCTCTAAATTTGAATCAGAGAAATTCGCTGAAAATCAGTTATAACAATACCGAATCAACTGAAATGTTCTGTGAAAGCTAAAAATCAACTCAAACTTCAGTTGATTTGGTATACTTGTAACTGATTTTCAGTAATATCACTGATACAAATTTAGAGAGCACAGTAAACATCATCAAATACTAAACAATTGATGAATTTATCCGTTAACCATAGTATGCATTCTACACGAATATGGTTTTGAAACCTCCTCATGATGCTATGTATATACCAACCAGTGCACAAAACCGCAGAGAGGCATTAAACAGAATTCCCCTCGATAAGCCGAAATTTACAGCCAAACCTCCAACCGCCTTTTTATCTTTACACCGCGATCTTTACGCCCTCATACCCTTCGTGCAATCAAACTCCATCGAGGGGCAAGCGCATCAAAAAATGCAAATTCACCGCATGTACAAAAGTCTCTTCTCGCGCAAAAAAAGGCGGTTCATTCTCGTTATATATCTATATCGTTGCATTTGCTCTGTATGCGCGCGCACGCGTGTGCTATTCAACTCGAACCGGCCGGCCCCACGTGGTGGCAGAGAGAGAGAGAGAAAGAGAGAACAAGAAGCGCCCGACCGATTGATTCCTCGAGTAGTTGCGCGTTCGCTGGAAAAGCGCACGGCTGGCAAAAACCATTTCGATCGCGAAGTTTACAGTCGCCGAGTAAACAGCCTTGTTTGGCGAATACATTTTGCACCTTGTGGATTTTACTTTTATACGTTTCTTTTTCTTTTTTTTAGATACAGAGTAGTTAGTTCTTTGATGTTATCGGTAAAGATTGTTTTGGGGTATAGGCGTGATGGGTTTTGAGATTTGTCGTGAATCGTACTGTTAGTTTCTTTTTTTCTATTTTTATGTAAAATTTTATAAATATTTCAATCTTATATTAATTATGCTTTTAAGTTGGTCTCAAAAGTGATTTCTTCAGTGTTAGATAAATCTTGGTATTCTTTTGATAATGATTGAAAAATTTTAATTTTATGAAACCTGATATTTTGTTTACCAGAAAATATACATATAAAACGTTTGATTTTATTTTATCATAAAGATGAACTTTTTATACCCCCAATAGCCTGTACCATTACCTTCATAAATTGATCTTTATACAGTAACCCACAAAATTACACTCTATATTTCCATTAAAATTTTATAAAAGAAGAAGCAAAAGAAAGAGAAAATTTTCCTCTTTATTGAACCCAAGATATACGTGCCCACAGACCCATCTGCAACTGATCGAAATCCTTTCCCCCAACTCCATTACTTATTTTGCTCTTATAATTCAATATGAGCCATCACGTGGCTGGTACGCGAGGCAGGCCGGAAAAGTATATATCATTCCACGAAATTAATCGATCGCGGTCGCACGCGATCCATACCGCGTCACAGACACACACACAGAGTGGAAGAAGAAAAAAAAGAATTACCATGCAGGCGTTCCGGTAATTAAAAAAAAGGCATAAAGCAGAGTACTCGGTCGATGGTCGGTCCGGCGTGTGAAAAAAGTGTGCCAAATTAGAACTATACCAGCTGCCAAAAGCCGAAGGATCCACACGCGCGCGCGCGCTTCCGTAACGGTACATCCGCGGCAGCGGCAGTTCTTCTCCGGGCTTTTCTGATTAACGAGCGAGATTAGGAATCGATTTGGGCATATATATACGTATATATCTATAGACGTGCCAGAGCCCGACACACTTAAAATGATAAATCAAACCTTTATGAGCGGACGGTTATATCCTGAGAAAGAAGCTTATAAGCGGGGAATTAATGCCCGAAATCGCCGGCACGTCGCGTATACGTATGTGTGTGTGTGTGAGCTTGGTATTCCGAAACGAGGTCTACTGTGCCCGGGGCCTCCACGAGAGCTTATACTTTCATGCGAGAGCGGACCGTAAATAAGATGAAAATATATGCCGCGAGAACGTGCCGGCATCGGGACCGGCAATGAGGTAGTTCGTTTTGAATTTTTTCTTCCTCTTTTTTTTTGCTCATCGCTCGAGTTTCCTGTTTTTTATCTTCGGCGAGGCTGCGAACGAAGTTCTTTCTTTTTTTTTATTTTCTTTTCTTTTGTTATCGAATTGAAATATTTAGGGTCGAGATATGTTTGCAAATGACCAATTAAAAGCAATGCGTGAGAAACGTAATTGGGCGAGTGTATGTTGTCATCTAGATTTTACTGGGCGATTGTTTATTTGGTGTGATTCTAAAGATTTTGTTGAATGCACTTGCAGATAGAAGACGAAGCATTGAGTTATTAACATTACAAAGTATAGTGAGTTACTGTCGTTATATACCGCAGAATTTTTATCCAGTCAAACTAATTACTTCGCGTAAAAGTAACAACACACACTGTTATAAAAGCACATTGAAAGTACGAATGAGAATTGGTATAATACGACGAAATTTCTGACATTTAATGGCTGTAAAAGTAAATGGAGTGAATTAAAGTTTTTGTGATCGAATTTATCGGGGTCAGTAGTGTAAGTCCGAAAAGTGGAATACCTAATTATGCTCGCGTTGTGGGAACGACCGAGTATTGTTATGTGAATATTAATATGGGTATAATGTTTACATTAGCGCTCTAATTTATTACTCACAGGATGCAGTCCTGTTATTGGTGAATAATTATGATTAATTCCATTTTCAAGACTCCTATATTTCCAAAACTAGGTGCATTAAAATGAAGACAATCATGTATATAAGATCTAGTTCAAACGGAAAGTTACCCAAATTTAAAATTTATTCAGTTTCTCGCACGCTATGGGAAATGTAACATTCTAATGTAGCATATTCCATTATAAATGGTCGATCGCCGAGTTAAAAGGCAAAGTGCTTTTCTTTCTCGCTTATAACTTGAATGAAAAAATGATTGCAATTAAGACAAGACTTTCGGGTATTTTTCAACTTACTACAAATACATTTTTAAACATATATTCATTTGACACACTTACTGACACCAAACACGCTATTACACATATTCATGTGAAAAAAAAGATACTTTTCCAGATGCACATTCAATCACAGCCTCTTAAACTTTCCACGCATTAATTACCTCAGCCGCATAAAAAAAAAAAGATAAATGAATCGTGCACCATTCGTTTCTCGCACAATTAAGTCTTAAACGCCTCCTCGCACGGTCGGCGCAAAACGCGATCCATAACAATCCATCCCCAGCCTCATATAACTCGGCCAAAAAAAAAGAAAAATAAAAAGAAATAAGACACACTGCACTTATTGCCAGACGCAGACGGCGCGCGGTCTCGTAAAAGGGAAAAATCTCGCTCGTACCTACCTGCCGGCCGCTCGATCGCCTGGCGTTTGCGCGCCAAGTGTATATAATGCGCGTATCCTCCTCGTCTCCTTCCTTCTCTCTTTCTCTCCTTCGCTGCAGGTGTGTGCAGGTGTGCGTCAGAACCGCCCGGCAATGTTTGCGCACGCGCGTGTATAATCCGCGCCACACGTGCGCGCCCGGTACAGCAGCAGCGCTTCTTCCTCCTCTCTCTCTCTCACAGGGCACTTTGCACTCTTTCTCGCACTCTCGTCGATCGACTTGTCAATTTGTCGCAGCCTTATATACACAGTAGCGGCAGCAGTCGGTCCGAATCCTCAACAGGGCGAATATACGAATGGCCGTGTGTGTGCGCTTGCGTGTCCGGATACGATGATCCGTCGATATATATCGCGCGGGACGATGATCGTGATATGATGCAGCCTGCTGCCGCGCTGATGTCGCGATTGAATGAGCTGCTGCTGTGGTGCTCGTCTCCGCGGCACGCTTATCTCCCTCTTCCTCTCTCTCTTTCTCTCTTGCTCTGTCTCCCACGTGCTCGCGCGCTATACACCTGCCGAAGGTGTACGTACCTCTCTACCTACCTACACACGCAGGACCGCCCCCTGACCCAGACACACAGAGAGCGAGAGAGAGAGAGAGAGAGAGAGAGAGCGCGAGGTATACAGTTATATAGGTCCCCGATGCTGCTGTTGCCGCGGGCGGGCCCCCACCAGACAGCATATGTTTCTTCTGCTACCTACCGCTGCTGCAGCAACCGGCAGCAGTCGCTACTCGCCGCGCGTGTGTACCTACCTCTTCCTTCCTCTCCTGCCTTACATATATATATACTTGGCAATCGTCGCCGGCACTGGCCCGCTTCGAGCCTCCATCTCTCTCTCGAGTATATTATACATGTACGTGTTTGTTTTGAGGAAGGATTTTTCGAGCCTCGTGCGTGAATGAATGTGTGTGTGAGCTCACGGGAGAAGGTGAGTGAGCGTAGGCGCGCGCAGTTCTGATGAGGATTTACGAGAGGAGGGGAATTGGGTTACGGGAGTGATGAGAGAGCCAGATAAGGCGCCGAAATGGGCTACGCGCGCTGCCCGTGCTCCGCTTTAAAGTTATATATATACATGTATACACGTGGATACGGGCCCTTGCGCGCGCGCTCGTCCTTTGATATTACTGCGCTACGTTTGTGTGTGTGTGTGTGTGTGCGGGTTAACGGGCCGCGCGTACATGTACAAGAATTATTGGGCAGTTTCGGTGAAAACTGAGTTGAGCATTATTACAGTGTACTTGGAGAGCTGAGAGCCGGCTTGTAAAGGAGAAGCCCTTAGGCGCGCGAATTCTTTCCGCGACGTTGATTGGAGTAACTCTTTATAATAATGCTTCTCTGTTATAGATGGCGATCGTTTGGGGTAACAGGATACTGGAGCACGTAGAGCGTGTATTAGGTATAATAAGAAATAATTGTAACAATGATATAGAATGTATAATTGGTCAAAGGAAAGTTGTACGGAAGGAGAGCGCGCAGCCTTGCGGTGCGCGCCAAGGGCTAGAAACCCCGTTGTATGGTAACCCAGTGTCCTTTGGCGAGCGGCGCACGCGCGCGCGCGAGCTGAGTGAAAGTCGCTGTATAGTATGCAAACGCAAGTAATGGGAGTCCTTATAGAGCGCTGCATGCAAGCGCTGGAGAAATTGTGTAACTCGAACATATGGCTTGGTTTCAATTTCTTCCTTACTTGCGGGGGAGATTATTTTTTCCTTTTCTTTTGCGATTATGTATAATACTTCCGTACACGCAATCTGTTTTCTACTTGACTTTTCATAGAGAGATTATTCCTTTACTGACAAATCTTGTTTGTTAAACGGGAATGCAGATTTTGAAAATCTTGAAATGCGAATCGAACTGGGTACTCCATTAATTAATCAGATATTTAGTAATTTATAATTAACTTAATTTAAAAAAGAAATGTTGTTTTATACAATAAGGAAATGTTTCTATTGCTGAATGATTTGACTGAAGCCTTCTATAGAATGGTTGATTACAGTATTATTTATATTATTATTTAATCTCATACATTTTTCAACTAAAAGTATAATAATAATAGTAATATTTGGATTTTTGAAAATCGTATACAAAATTAGCCAAAGTAGTGTATAAGAATAATAGCTTCGACGTGACAATTGGCTTACGCGCCGCCAAAGGAGCTTAAGATATCATGCTGATGCTATTGGCTGGGGCATCATGATATCTCGCTCTACGCCTCTGCACGTCGCTCCGGCGTAATAACTAAGCCTTTTGCTATCTCCGGGGGGCATGAGCTTGATTGTATAGACAATCCCTTTAGAGTATTGTTCGTCGAATTACACGTGACGTGAAATTATCGCATCGATTAAAATAATGTATTTATCTTCTCTGCACAGCTATACAGCTATACCAAACTGTTTCAATTAGTTCACTTCTATATATATATATGTATATTATCAAAACATAATCATTCAATTACATTCCATCGTGTCAATATTCGAGAAAAATAAAGCGTCAACTCAATCATTCAAATAAGGAAGTTCCCGTCGTCCTCCGTTCGAGCATTTTCGCAAAACGAGGGAGAGACAGAGAGACGTCCTTTGAATAACCAACAATTCCTTTTAGCGCGCCATACTCTGCGCCACGGCATTCTTTTTGCGGGGATGACAGGCGCTGATGTTACAATTTCCTTAAAACGATAAGCGATCCACTCAATTTCCGCCCGAGAAGAGTCGACGGGGGCCGCGCGAGCGCGCGCCGTTTAACGGTGGCACGTTTTGTCGTGACTGTCCCCGCCTTTTTTCCTTTTCTCCCCCTCGCCCCCCCCCCCCCCTCTCCCCCTTTCTTTTTTGTTTCCCGAAGTGTACTCCCCTTGGATGTGAAGAATTGGCTGGAGGAGGTTACTTTTGAAGGAAAAATTTGTATCCTCACAAATGTTTGATTCAAATTGAATAGTAATAATTAATTTTCACCAAAAAAAAACAAGAGAATGAATTATAGTTCTTTTTTTTTCGGAAAAAAATTATCCCGATAATATATCATTTTAGATTCTATACAGCACTCGAGACCAACTATAGATATATAATGGTGAAAGAAAACTCAAGTACGTCGTTTGTCAAATTAATGACTTTATTATTATTTAATATTGAAAACAAAATAACTAAAGTATGCATCGCGTTGGCGTTTATGTTAGTTTTTAACGCCGCATAAGCTCAATCATTTCCATAAAAGAGCATTTTCACGAGCCATTATCGCAAGTTTTCTTCCCTGCGAAATTAATATAACGCGCTCCCGCTATATCGCCGCCACTTATTATAGGCGGAGGTAATTAGGTTCATAAAATTAATAATACGACACTCGTAAAATAAAACGTGAAAGTATATAGCGAAGTGAAACCTGTGTCATTTTATATATATATTCTAGTAACGAATAAAAATGATTCGTTAACTGTACCTATATATAAAAATTAATTTTGATTAAATCAACCTATCAGCAGCTATATAATCGGGTTAGCGCGCCAACGACAAATGAACAGCCCATATAGATCAATTAATTCAACGTTCGGGCCATCCTTCAGCCAGCTCTCTCATTACAATTCATCATCATCGTCCATAATTCGCGGTCATGATTTGCCCCCTCCCCTCCCTCTCAATCGTCTTTCTCTCCGTCGCTGGCTTTTAATCTCCCCCTAATCCACGAATTAAACAAATCTCCGTGCGCGCTCGGCAGCCGAATTGCGCGCGGCGCGCACGTTTCTCGTAAACTCGACAATCAAACGAAACTAATAGAGGCTCTTATTTCATTGTCAGCCGGGGGAAACCCCTTGCGCGCGCGGTCCGCAGCAGCGGCGCAGCAGCCCCGGCATTAATCTCACTTTATCTCGCCTCTATATCTTCTCTTCCGCCTCGCCACACGCACATCCCCCCCTCCATTCTCTCGGACTCATTAAAGCATCCAAACAGCGCAGCAGAGAGGGACACGCGCGCGCGAGAGAAAAGAGGAGCAGGCAGCCGCCGCGACACGTGTATTTGCATATACTTTGACGCGCGCTCGCGAGGTGAACGCACCTAATGTAGACATTGTTCCTACTTTAGCATGCAAGCGCGCGCGAGCGCGAGAGAGGCGATAATTTTAGCGCCGCGCGCGCGCGCAACCGACGACAGAGGAATTTTCTTTCTTCCGGATGCTGCTGCCGTCGCCGCTGGTATACAGGATGCGCGACCTCGTAAATCCGAGCAGCGGCCGCGCGCGTGCGCGAGCTTTTTTACAGGCCGAAAGCTCGCCTAGTTTATATGCGCGCGCGCGGCGGGGGATGATTTTGCGTTTTCGGCCGTATATATACATATATGCTTTATCGTACAGCCCAAGTGCGCCTTTGTCTTTGGGAAAAATTACGATTTTCATTCTCTTTGCTTTACAGAGCGCGGGTGGGAGATATATAAGCGAGATAGAGTACGTCGATGCGCGCGTGGATTCGGGTCAGAATGCTTAAGGTGGCCGCTCGCGGCGGCGGCGAGTAGCATAGCCGGAGCCTCGTTCCGCGGTGTATAAGCGCGCCCAAGGGGAATTGGTATTCAGGAATTCGGAAAAATCTTGCCGCGACGAGGTGATTTTAAATGTATAAAGCGGCTGTGTTGTATGCGCGTGTGTCGCGAGTATATACAAGGACTTATCGCAATCGCCATCGCGCGTTTACGAGCTAAAAGCCAATTGTCGTGTATTTTCCGCGAAGCAATATACCTTCCGGTTGTAATTATTAGCGCTGCTTTGGGTATGTTAAATGCGATGAAACTGACGGGTTGAAATTTAAATCGAAAATTCCGTATTTTGGCCATTTATGTGTGTGATGTCTGATGTGTATGTAGGACCCTATTTTACGCTACATTATTCTGTACTTTAATTTATAACAAGATTTTGGTAATTAAACGTATATGGGTTTTTATTGCTGCTGCTGCTGGAAAAAGTCAGATAGTTAAAAGCATGAACGACGATTTGCGAATGTGTTACATATATAATAAGATTTTTGTAATTCAACGTATGGATTTGACAGTTTTGTGATTGCTGGTGCTGGAAAAAATCAGATAATTAATTAAAAGTATGAACGGCAATTTGAACATGTTACTTAATATGTTTTCTCTTATAAACTTTAGACTGTAGTAATAATTAAAATATAAATTTTCTAATAAAATCATATATTGACTCAGAATAAAGTTGGGTATCCTAGAATTTTAAAACTAGGTATAGAAAAATGTGTATAGCAGTGAAACAAACAAATATACGGTAAGGCATGTAATAGTTTTAGTTATTCATTACACAGGTAATTAATATGTATATTTATACATATACAATTTCCAAAATTGCTTCAGTTCCTTTTTAGTTGTACTTAAATCTTTCTTTACCGTATTATTTAGAAATACAAGTTTCAAAGATTCTTTCACAAGTTCCTAATGAATTTCTAATGTTATAGACATCCTCTACACGGTGAAATGAAACAAGTAGTTGTGAATTCTTTCCGTGTTCTATTCATACATTGAAAATAAAAAAATTAATTCACAATATAATTTACTTCTCGAGATACAATTTATTTTTCCAATCTATTTACTTTAAAAAAGAAATCTTTTATGCTATTGGTCAAAATGAAAATGAAAAACATTGTTTGATGCTTGAAAAAGGAAATTGCGAGATTTCGCCGCCCCGTCGTGAAAATACTGCTTTCGAAACAGTAATTAAGTGCAGAAAACATAGTAGTGCAGCAGCTCTTTCTGCTTGAAAGCATTACGTCACAAACTTACTTTCATTAAAAAAAAAAAATACTCTTACTTTTATATTTACCACTGAAAAGCTGTCATCTTATATATATATTCGCTTATTGAAAAATGGCACAACGGCGTCCTATATGAAAATTGTACTTTTTAATAATAAACCCTTGAAAGTAAATTTCTATTAGATTTACCACACATTCAAAAATTTAAAAAAAAGAACTTGCAAATCGTCTCATTACTATGCTCAGACGCGTATTCGTAATATTTACAAAAAGAAACTCTCGGAGCGTAACCCTAATGACTCCATGTGCCTTCCGTTATATCTTTATTTTTTTCTCTTATTGCCGGAACCTACTTCGTAAATTAGAAACTCGTAAAGAATCCGTCATCGTGACTGACGACACTAAACGCGCCCCAAAATCATATCGATTACGGAGCTCGCGCGCGCGTGAGAGAGAGAGAGAGAGAGAGAGAGAGAGAGAGAGAGAGAGAGAGAGAGAGAGAGAGAGAGAGAGAGAGAGAGAGAGAGAGAGAGAGAGAGAGAAAGAAAAAGAAAATCCTCTTCTATCTCGGCGCCGAGGCATAAAACTGAGCGAACGTTCTTGCGGAAGACAATCCCTTCCCTTTACACGGTTATTTACATTTTAATGTGAGGCGAAAGGTGACGCTTATTATTGGAAAACTTAATGTGGTTCGTGATTTGCATGTCGCGAAGGATAATCAAAAAAGTGATATCTTCGGTGCGAGTCAGAGGGATAATACGGCTTTTGTATATACATTGATTGGAAATCAAGGCAAGGAAGTCGGGATAAAAGTAATGAAATTTTATTTACTTTGATGTATTGATACAGTTCTATTATCTTTTAAAATAACCGTTAATTTTAAGTAACTTACTGACGCACTTTCGTTCGTTATTTTATTTTTGAAGTTGGGCTTCTTTTTTCACTGATTGCCAAAAGTAAGTCAGAAACCTTACTTTCTTAATTTAAAGAGATAAACTTGTTTTATTCATAACTGTTTATACTTCAAAATAACAGCTATATTTGCCAATTTGTATAAACATAATAGCAATTTGAAAAATCTTTTTTTATCAATTTTTATTTGCATTTATAAGAAAAAAAAACCCCTGTTGATAAATCTCGTATTGGAGCTATGTATTGTTATCTATTTTCATTCATGCACTGATTTGAAAATAATTGATTTCCGAGAATTAACTTTGCCTTTAAATTTCATGGTATTTTTTACCAAGTTTATTATAAGGATAATTATGGTAATTTATCAAAATATTATTTAAAATTTACTTATTCTAAATTTATACCCATTCAAATTCTGGATTTAAAGTTATAACATTTATATTTACGATCAATATTTGGATTTGATAAACGTTAGGTCTCATGCTTCGAAAAGTCGTTAGTAATAAAATACAACACAATTGTATTGTTCTATGAATGTATCCGTTCCTTTGATCGTCGCTTTGCAAAAAAGTAAAAAATACAGACTGTTCCAAAAATACAAAACGTAAAAGTAGTGAAATAGGATATAGATATTTAATTTCCGGTGTTGGTTTTTTTTAACAACTTGTTAAAAAAAGTAATCTAAAAAAAGACAACGAAAGATTAATAAAGTGTGCTCTTCATACTGAAAAGAACAAACTATTTTTTTAGTTTTGATGAGTTGTTGAATGACGAAAGAGTATAGTTTGCAAATTGATACCGAGGTATTTCCCATGAAACAACAAATTCATCAAAAACGCATGACATGGCAGACGCGGACAAAGCGTAATGATAGGTGAAACCATTCACCTAAATCCATTCTTACCACTATATACCAAATCGATTCCAGACCTATAAAAAAAACATAGATAAAAACAAACAAAGAAAAAACCAGCACAATCATCCCAATTCAGAAAAAAGCTGAAATCCAGCGCGCGATGCAGTAAGTATGCAGAGTCTGTCGCCGCTGCCTGCACTCACTCACGTATATACACATCTTACGTGTATACTCCTCTGGCGCGCCACGACAAATGCACCCATTCGTAACCGTCTCGCGCGCGAGTGTCCGATTGTTTAACGTTCGAGAAAGAAAGAAAGAGAGAGAGAGGAGGAAAACAAGTCGCACAGGTGGTCTGCCCACCCGCTCAAGGAAAATCCTCCGCGAAAACCCTTGTAAGTCTGCGGGTTCCTTTTCTTTCTCACTTTATCGGCGCTTGGTGAGTTTAGGAGGCAATTCGGATAGTGTGAGGTCAACGGGCAGAGTGTATACAAAAGGATGCCAAATGATTCGTGTTCATCTACTGCGGGGAATCGGATGAATTTTTCGATGAATATAGAATTGTATAATATGTGTTCGAGGGAGCTCCGATGTAATTGTAGTTTTCATTGTTTTGATCAGAAATTTTTCAAATAAGTATCTATAATTAATTTTAATTCATAAAAATCATTGAAATGTAAAATCTCTCAATATAGGAGAGATATTGAAGTCAATGTAAATATAAGGAAAAACAATATAGTTTAAGCATATATATTTGATAAAATAAATAAATATTTTTAATAAGCTGTATATAGGTATAATATAGAAAGTGATGAGTTCCATTAAGTTGGGGACATCCTTTGTCCAACTTTAAAAGTGGTTTTCGCGCAGCCCCTCCGCGCTCTGGCACTTATAATCAGTCTCGCTTGGTGAGAGAAAATTAATGCTAGCGAAACTTTAAGAAGATTCGCCTATACACTTGCGAGCTCACTTATTATACACGCGCGAATTAAAATTTCTGCTTCTTTTTTTTGTCCTCCACTTGAATTAACTATACGGCACTTCCTTATATTTTAGAACTTGCGCAAAACGCGCGGGCTTTCTCTTATAAACTTATTCAATAACTTTTCTATTTCCACGATACACAAGCGCACTCAACCGGCGTAATGTCGTTAAAAATTGTTGTGCGCCTACTCGCGATATGATCGATAAATCTATAATAGCGGAGCTAATGGTGATGTTATTGACGAAAGGAGGAAAAATTTAATTTATTTTATAATTAAAGCACGCATATCCTACATCAATGTATACATATTAAAGCTCATTTTTTATCCGATAATATTTGTCGGTGCTCAAACGCTTTGAAGTACGACAGTGATAAAATGAAAAATGTTCGTATCTTCGTTTATTACTGCGAAACTTCGCTTGTATATTATTTATTGCCAATAATGTGATATTACGTACGCATAAATTTCCATCGCGTTTCGTCCGACCGTTTTAATGATACATCAGAAATTCGGGACGTTCAGAAAAATTCGCTCTTTAATCGATAACAAAAAATGTTTATATATAATGTAAAAACGTTTGGATGTGGAAAATACGCGATAAAAGTCATTACAGCAAATTGTTTCACAATTTTTTACGTATAATTTTACCTTTTTTATATTTAATTTTCTAAGGGGGTACTAATAATATTCGTCTGTACACTATATACATAGACGTTCTTATTATGCAAACAATAATTAAACGGAAAACAATAAAAAATGGCACACTTAAACTCTTATTCACAGGATGGCAAACATTCTTAAAACTCAGGCAAAGTTATAAACACGAGAGCCCATCGTCTACGAATGAAATCCTAAAGCCATTCGGAAATGGCATATTATACATATAAAGTTATACGAGTCGCATTCCCGCGGCTTTACTCTCTTTCGCCCCGTTCCTCCTTCCCCTACTGCAGTGCGCTCGACGGTCGCGCGTGGTGAGTGATTTTGAGTTTACTTTCTCGCGTGCGAGGGGGGCCAAGGACCTCGCGTCGGTCCCCGTCCCGAAAATATGTGTACCGTACGTTTCTCTCGCAAAAATGCCGGTCAGCCGCCATGTACACAGTCGATCTTTCCACTGCACGCGCGCTGCGGATATATATATGATACTTAGAGCCGAGCGAGGTTTAGCTATTAGGGACGGCTGGCACGTCGCGGGAATCGTAAATGCAGGTAGCAGGTATGTCTACTTGCGGGCTCTCTTTTTTTCTTCGTGTTTCCGTGAGATTTTCGAGTGGCCGACTTTGAGCCGTATTTGTGTACCGTGTATATATACGTGACTCGTGCGTATATATAAGTTATAATGCGGACGGGCTTGGAATTTCGGCGATGGAGTATTGGTCATTGTTTGGGATATATGTTTAGGTGCGAAATTTGTGTAGAAAGTTGGCGTATGCCAGAGAGAAGATAATATTAGGTCAATGAATATAACAGAGGCTGGGTTTTATATATGCATGAAAAATGTGTAAATTAGCCATCAGCTTTGTTTTATCTCTCTTTTATTTATCAGTATAATTCTCCTGCGCAGACATATCATATCTGCAAAAATATGTGCTTATATTTGCTCTTGCAAGTTTAAAAAAAAAAGCTTAATTCCTAATTATTGCGTGAAAATGAGCGCAGCCACGCTGACGTTGCAATATCCCCATCATATATTTTTATCTCGTCAGTTTTATACATATATATATAACATACCCCGCATAAGCGCGTTTCACGAAAATCTCTTTAATAACGCGCCGTTATATGGCGCGCGTTCGCGGGCGAGTTTTCTGAATCTTGTTAAACCGTCAAAACTTTTCGTATTCATCCCCGGGATAGTGTCTCTGGCACGAGAAAAATTCTCCACGAAGAGAGAGAGAGAGAGGTAGGGAGAGCATACGCCGTGAACAGCTGGCGGATGGGCGAATCAAACTTGAGTTTATTGTCGGCGAGAGATATATATGTGTGTGTGTGTGTTATTGCGCGCTCGTCTTGTTCTCCGGCTCTATAAGGCCAACTGAGCAATTCTGAAAATTACCGTGGAATTGCCCCGTACTCCCCCCGGTCGACATAAAGTCCTCATCTTATCGGCTATTATTATCTACGGAGTGATGCAAAATTCAAAAGAGAAGAGAAATCTTTCGAGAGTTTCTTTCTTTCGCGGAAATAAAAGAGCTTTCGCGTCGAATGAAAAAGGTTTATATTTAAGAGCGACGCCGGCACATGTATAAGTGGGATGAAAATATAAACGCAGAGAACAATGATTTTTATAGTAAATATACGTTATTCCTATATATAGTTGTATAATAAAATGAGTACTGTGTATATATACGTATATTTAACGTATAGTATAGATTTAATGCATGCTCATGGTAATGCATTCATCGCAGCATTCCTATTATAATCATCCTCCTCTAGGCAAACACTTCGAGAGTCCCGGACTTTCAAACCAAACACTACGCCTCGTGTGTCCATTGACCTTTTCTTTCTCACATATATATACACGAGCAGGCATCACAATATCAACGATCAGCTGTAACACACACCTCTGCCAAATAATCGGGCAGAGCCTCGTGTCCGCGCTCAACCTGTTAATCATTCCTCAGCTATATACGGCTGCACTGCCGCCGCCGCTGCTCTCTGCCCATATACACACTCTCACACACACACTCCGGAGCAGCGCATCCCGCGACCTCGCGAGAGAGCACACGTTACACATACTACTACTACTTGCTGTACGAGGCGCGATCCCGTAAAAATCGCACGAGTGCGCAAGCGAATGGGGAACGCCGCCGGGCCGACCGACTGACCGAGCGACCGCGAGATTCCCCGCGCGCGCGAGCGGAGAGAAGGTTCGCCGGAAGGCGACGCGCCGCCTGGAAGACAGAGAGGAGCACACATTCGCACGCACAATCGATCACTCTATCTCTCATTGTAGCGAGCGCGTATATAGCAAAGGGGGATATACTATATCGCGTTTGAGAGTGTTTGCGTTTGCCAAAGGCGGAGGAGGCTGCGCCGGCCGATGGAACGAATCATGTATATACGGGCTTTTTGGAGTAGGAGACGCTTGAATGAGAGGAGGTCGCGCGCGTAATGGCCGACGATCGCGAAAGAATTGCGCCGGACGTTCCGTGATATTCTGACTGGTATGTCGGCGCTTCCGGCCGCAGGAGATTGCCTCTTGTATATATAGCTATAATATGGGTGAACTCATCGTGAATTGGTTAATTGTAAGAAATTTCACTCTGATAGAAATTGAAATTTATACATGTTTGATTTCACTGAACTTTTAAAATCGATTGTAGTAGGAATTTTGTAATTTTAGTCTTTTTTGTCAGAACAACGTTATGGTAAGAGTACATTTTTATTCCGTTTTACAAACATGCTTTTTGACCTATAAAAGAATGACCCATTTTCGTTAGACGGTTTTGAGTGTCATTCATTAATCCAGCGATAAAACAAACTCACCCACGTATATGGAACCACAACAACTTGTTCTTTTTCCCAAAACAAATGAAGAGTTGGATTTTAATTATTCTTTTCCTGATTAGGTCATCAATTTTCATTCCGAAATCCTCGTTTCTGTGAAAAAATGTTGTTCACAGTTTTTTCTCGGAAATAGCGGGTAATCGAACGGTATCTTTCGAAAAATTTACATATCCAATGACTTGGTTTCGGGAGACTTTAAATTTATTCATGATCGATCCCTGAAGATTCACCTATTTACATACATAATTATGCAAGAATGACGGTATAAGAGATTAAGGCTTTATAATCTTATACATAATGCAGCCTTTAAGAAATATATGTTATTTAATGGATTTATCGAAATGAATTGTAAATATAAGCTTCAACAATTTCAATAACAAAACCAATTCAAATTGTCACGTAATGCCATTATTAATTCTTCTTAACTTTGGCTTAAAATAATACCTCTATATATGTGTCTTCCTAATCACTCACAGTTTCCGCACGCACACATATCATCACTCATTTAAAGCAAGCTCAGATTCGAAACATAAAATATAAAACCCGATTTCAGATGATTCCAGAATGAAGCAAATGTATATACAAGTATTCGTTAAATGCAGATTTAGAAATGGATTTCCTATAATCGATCCTGTGCATCACTAATGCAATGTGAATGAGGTGATTTAATCGTATTTAACATAAATTTTAATTTGGGACCATATCACGATGTATGTACAACTTATGCAATGAATATGAACTATTCATATATAATCTAATGTCTTTCCTATGTTGGTTCCTTGTAGTAGACGCTTTATTTCACTATTTGTACTCTCGAATGAAATTTAAATAATCATTTACTCTATAAAAATAGAACAAGTGTCAATAAAATGCTCATTGTAACGACACTAGTAGTTTTTACCAACAAATTTAACTTTAGGGGAGACCCGAGAAAAATGGACATGTTAAGGAAAAAGTAAATAAAAATATATAAAATAAAAAATATCGTGATTTTAAAGTGGGTTGACTATTTAATGTCATAAATTACATAAAGCCAAATACTTTCTGAACCGAAAGAAAACTATTCTGATAAAAAATTGCTAATCGAACAGGTAGATATTGTTCAATAAATAAAAAAAGTTACTTTCGCTTCTTACCAAATTTTTATATTCATTCGATTTTAATGTTTAACGTCTCATTTTACTCCTTAAACATTTGTCTACGATCAATTAGGATTATAGGATTATGGAATAATTCATATATACACAGCAACATGTATTTGTTTACAGTTTAAGCACAATAAACTTCAAATTTATACTGTATTGTACTATTGAATTAAATATTAAAAATGAAATAGTGTAGAGTGTACAGATCTATTCATACACTAATATAAATAATAACATGAATTTGTTAAGAAAAAAATAAAGAAATTTGAATCCGTGTCCGTTTTGCCCAGTACGTGCAACAAGTCTTTGATGGATTCGTAAAATTCTCAATGGATTCGTAAAATCTTATGGTATACAAATACGTACCATCTAGCACTGAACCTGTTAATTTTTTTGTTGCAACAATAAATTCTTCAAGTACCTGTGCAATATATAAGTCGTTCATATATTTTAGGCATGAATAAGCGCATAGCAATTCCAAAACTACATGCATTTTTAATTTGGTTTTTATACGCGGCAGCGATGTAATCGTATATATATGGTGTGGCTACTAGAGTATGTTTTGTAAAGACCGGTACTATAGCATGTCCTATGTATATAAAGTATAATTATTTTTATATAACATGTAATATCGATGACTGAGCGGAACAAGGGCGTACCTCGCCGCGCCGATGAAGAAGTAAGGGGCATCTCGACGCTCGGATGAAGGAGGGCACATCTCGGCGCGTTTTTTTTCTCTCGAAATTTTGTAGTAGCACTTGTCTACTTAATTTTTTTGTAATACTTGATCCTTTTGTTACTTTTTTTTTATAAGAAAAGGGATACCTTTAGCGAGACTAGTATCATGACACGTCAAAATTCGTTTCGATCCACTTTATACAGAAAGTTTGCAGAGAAATAAAGATTCTCAAAACAAAAAGCATAGCTTTTCTTGCTCTTTGAATGAATTTCAATAATAAAAACCATTAATCCGCTTAATCGTACAACGCCCCCCCTTACCCGCCCCTAAAAAACGAACCTCCTCGGCCGCAAGACGACTAATTCATCGTTCCTCTCGAGATTTCGATCTCCTGCACGTCATAAGGCGGCCGGTCGATCGCTCGGCGGATGATTTATGAAAATAGCACGATGCGAGCTCTCGCTGCCTGATGGGGAATCCGCGTAATACGTATTATTGGATAGTCCCGATGGCACTTTAGAGCGGAGCGAGTGCGCGTCCGCGTCCGATAAGAATCGCTAATGCCTCGCGCGCCAGGGAGAAAGCTATACTTATAGAAGAGGTGTTTGATGACGCGCCCCGGCTGCGAATTATCGATTCCGCGCGATGGTCGTTTTGTAATGCGAGCGAAATTGAATCTCGCCGGTCGGAGTTGTGAAACGCCGCCGCCGCCACCGCCGCAGACTAGTCGGTTATAGAGCTAAAGTGCATATCGTTGCTTTTTATGTAATTTGCGCGAACGCAAGGAGGAATGGATTCCGATTTGATAAGAGTCAGATGGGTTGTGTTGATAATTCTATGATCAATTACATGATTTATAAAACGATTATATTGAATCAAGTAAACATTTTTTACTGAGGTAACTAACTAGAGGTAATATTGGGCGACCTTAAAATGGAATATTTTCCTTCTGTATTATTATATGCATTGGGAAAAAAAAATTATAAAAAAGACCACCAAGTATAATAGTTCATGCTGAATTCAAATATGAAATCTTAGTATTAATTTCATCCACTGCCTCCTATCGACATAATTTATGAAACATTCACTGATAAGAATTTTTCCATCGGTCTTACAGTCTTATAAATTAAATTAATTACTATTAATGGCAATCAGATTGCCCTTGTTTATAATTATTTAATCTGAAATAAAAACTTAATTAAAACCTGGAAAAAATATTGTTACAAAGGTCAATCTGACTGGTGGTGAGGGACAGTCAGATTGTCCTTTGCTAACAATATTTTTTCCAGGTTTTAATTAAGTTTTTATTTCAGATTCTGCGGGGGTGATTATAAACAAGGGCAATCTGATTGCCATTAATAGTAATTAATTTAATT